>PVLC010004572.1:58159-83930 GCA_004027655.1 Graphiurus murinus | reverse complement strand
CTTGTAATCCCAGCATTCGGGAGGCTGAGACCAGAGGATCCGGGTTCGCGGCCAGCCTCAGCTACCTAGTGAGGCACTCCGCAACTTAGTGAGACTCGGTTTCAAAATAAAGAATAAAAAATAGGGCTGGGGGTGTAGCTCGGAGGTAGAACGCCCCTGAGTTCAATCCCCAGTACCGCAAAAAAAAAAAAAAAAAAAAAAAAGAAGTAGTATATTGTAATGTGTGCACGCTCGCGCACACGCGTGTGTGAATGGTCGAGACACAAGTTTTACGAATCGAGATACGTTCTTGCTTTATTCTAATTCAGTGCTAGAGGTTGTGCCATCCAGGGAATCAGTCTCACGACCCACTCGTGGAGTACTAGTTTGCAAAACCGTGGCGGAATGCTTCTGGGCTAGTCAGTTCCCCCTGGGGTGAAAGGGAGAGCGGGGAAATAAATAGGGCCGCTTCTCTGGTGCTCAGCGCCCGAGTCCTCGAATTCTTCGTAAGCCTGGGTCCTTCCTCTGAACCCGTTGTGCTGGGTGGTCTGTAACACACCTGGCTCAGCAAGGGGAAGACCCTGGACCCGATGGCAGGGGTCCTCGGGAGCCCGTGGAGAGGGTTTGGGAAGAATCTCCCGGCATGTGCTTTTACAAGTACGGACACCCGGCGTTCTGATCGTGCGCCGGCCCTTAGCTCTGAGGCCAAGTCCTGAAGCCACCTGTTGGGGGGTCGTGGGGAGCAGAGAGTGTCTCTGAGCCCTCATTCAGCAGTGTCTTCTCCTGCACGGGGCCCTCCTGAGTAGAGGAGGGTGCATCTCGGGGCCGCCAGCCACCTGAGACCGTGTTAAAGTGTCCTCTGGGGACCCAGTCTCATTCTCGCCTGCGGTGGCCCTCCTGAAATTTACCTTCCGGCATGAACCCAGACCCCCTGATTATGACCCAGTGGGGAGCAGTAGGCAGGCAGTAGGCTTTGGGGGAGCCTCAGATGGAACCCAGGGCCGTGTGGGTGCGTTTGACAAGGGGCAGGCCCAGTGGCACCCCACTCGCCCCCAGTGTTGGGTTTTTCCTTTAAAGTGAGGTTTTTCCTTTAAAGTGAGGTGGCTGCAGGGACTAGAGTTTGTCACGGACAACTCTCCGGCGGGGCTGTGTGGCGTCCCGGGGCCTTCCCTGTGCTGCCGGTGCCCAGAGGTTCAAAGCCAAGGCCAGCACAGCTTTGTCAGGGGATGGCTTCTTATTCGTGGTAAACCCTCTCCCAAAATCCATTTGGCCTCTTTAGAGCCTGTCGTCATAAAATCGTAGAATGTGGAGCCGAACGGAGCTAGGACCCAGGGCTAACCTTCTTCTCCCTTGTTTAGTCGGTGCTGGCTTCCCAAGGCCCGAGGAGCCGACATGGCCGGTTAGAACACCGCTCCCAGGTGAGGTGTGGAGGGCCACCATGCACCAACCTGCTGCCCGCACGCAGGCCCCAGTGTGGACTGAGTTCTAGCACCTTCCCCAGGGCCCGTTTTGCTTAGGGGAGGCGTGGACTCTAAGACACCGTCCTCACCATCCAGCAGCGGCAAGTGGGGAGGAGGAAGTGCCCAGTTACAACGCAGCAGGCTAAGATGCTGGGCTGGAAGTGCCACGGCTCTTCCCCAGCCAGGAAGTAGGAACGATGGTCCCATTTTCCAGAGAACCTCCTCTCTGAACCTCCTCCATAAGGAGGAGGCATGGCTGGGCCGTCACCGCTGAGCCTCCTCAGCACCGTCTCCTTCATACATTGCAAATGTTCTTCTACAACAGGACTGGGTCGGTGGGTGCCTCTTTTAAACTCAACACTGAGGTTTTTTTGGGGGGAGGGGGTTACTGGAGATTGAATCCTGGGGCCCTCTCCCTCCAAGCTGCACTCCCAGCCCTTTTTATTATTTATTTTGAAATGAGATCTTGCTAAGTTGCTGAGGCTGGCCTCTAACCTGCAATCCTCCTGTCTCAGCCTCCCAAGCATTGGTATTACAGGCATGGGCCACCATGCCTGGTAAAACCTGTTTCTGCTCTTCAGGCCTTCAGCTGAGTGGGTGAGGCCCACCCACGTCATGGAGGGCAGCTGCTTGGGGACGTTAACCCCATGTACAAAGCACGCTCCCAGCAATGCCTAGATTGACTCGGTGGGCCCTCCGGCTGGGCCAGCCGATGCCTGACTTGGCCATCCCCAGCTCCGTGGTGGAACTTGGTCGGCGTAGCCCAAAGCTCCCTGTCCACGGCACCCATCACTGGCTGGGGCCTGAGTACCACTCTGTGGAGCGTTGAGTCCCTCCGGGTGGAAGCGGCCACCAGTAGCCGGGCTGCAGCTTCTGCAGGGAGCTGGAGAGACATGCGCTGGTGGCCCTGTGGGGAGAGGGCTGCCCCACCGGTGTGTCCTGGGGCTCTCCCGGCACTGACTCCCCACCCACCAACTGAGATCTGACCGAGACCCCGCAGCCTCCACTCAACCTGTCCCTCGGGGCGGCTCCCCTGTCCCTCTCTCTCCCCTTTTCCAGGAGGGACGGAGACCGGAAGGGACAAGGAGCTGGGTTGGCGAGTTACTGCGTCTGCTGGTTGGCGGAGGCTGGACCCAACTCTGCCTTTAGAAGGTCGTCACCTTGGGCCTGAGCTAGGAGGCACCTGGGAACGTGGGCGATCTCCAGGCACCCTACAGCACAATCAGATCAGGGTGGCCCCGAAGCCCCGTACCTCTGCACAGGATGCTCAGCTGTAACTTGGGACGAGGTGGGCCCCTCCCAGCTCCCCCATAGCTCTGGCCCAGTGAAGGCCGCCCAGAGGCAGGGAGGCCCCGTGCCTTTTTTTTTTTTTTTTTTTTTTTTTTTTTTTGCGGTACTGGGGATTGAACTCAGGGGCATTCTACCTCCGAGCTATACTCTCAGCCCTATTTTTTATTCTTTATTTTGAAACAGGGTCTCACTAAGTTGCAGAGGGCCTCACTAGGTAGCTGAGGCTGGCCTCGAACCCGGATCCTCCTGTGTCAGCCTCCCAATGCTGGGATTACAAGCGTGCGCCACCACGCCCGGCTCGGCCCGTGCCTTTTACACTTGCACAGTGCCTGCCGGAGCGGGAGTGGCAGCGTGCCCTTAAGCCCTCTTCAGAATCCCGAGCAAGCTATTAATCATCCTGCCTCTGGCTCAGTGATCCCAGGGGGGTCTGTTCAGTCCGCCTGGGGGTGGGGCACCATGCCCTTTGCCCTCTTCGCCATGTCCCTCTCCAGCCACGGTGGTGTGAGCGCTCCGGGGGACGGTCCTCTCCTCGTGTCCGCCCTGTGTTTCACAACCGCCACTGTCTCAGAAAGCACAATCGCCCCATTGTACAGTTGAGGAAACTGAGGCTCTTGGACACTCAACGATTGGCTACGTGTAAGGCATGATTGGAGGCCTGAGAGGGAGGATTGAGGACTCCAGACCACTCAGCCTCGGGAGTCTATAGCTACTTGGTTCTGAGAAAAAAAATTAAAAAGGAATTTAATGTCTGGCACTGCCGGTGAGCAACAGAAGCCGCTGCGGGGCGCTGGGACACTGGAACGGGGCGTCTACAGCCAGGTATGAATTAGCCCCAGGGGAGGGGGGTACGGGAGTGAAAAATAGCAAGGTTTCTTTTTCTTTTTCTTTTTTCTTCTTCTTTTTTTTAACATCAGGAAGTATCTCAGACTGCAGTCAGAAACCATGATGTCCTTGGTAGAACCCCCCCCCCTGCCCCCGGCACTTCTCTGAGGGTTAAGCCTGGGCTTCCTCTAATTTGGCCACCGTCCTCCCCTGGTGCCCAGTTCCAGTGATTCAGTGTTTGTTCCTTCTTTTTCCGAGAGTGGTTATATAACACGAGTGTTTCTCAAAGGCTCCAATTGACCGTGGCTCTGGCCACCTCCTGCGGCCCATCAGTACCGAGAACTGCCCCCTTGGCGGTTCTCAGGGTTTGCGCAAGCCTGGCCATCTGCAGACGCCTCCTTGTGCCTCCTACCTGGGGGGCTTGCCAAGACTGCGGCCCTGGCAGGCGGCCGCCGGACCCAGGGGTGACTGCGGTCAGTGCGTGGGAGCCGCCCGGAGACCCTGCCCCTGACCAAGGGGCAGGCAAAGCGGCCGGGGTGGGGGGTGGGGGAGCAGGAACACGAAGGGGCCACGCACGGATGTTCTGGAATTACACGGAGCATCCTCTGCACTGGAGCCTGGTGCTTAGGTGTGGGGGGCCTTAGGACTCAACTGAGCCCCTGGAGGGATTTGAATTTAAGAAGCAATCAAGCCACACAGTAAGATGGAGAGCCAGGCATGCAGGGGCCATGGCTACTTCTTGTACAAAGTATCGCCCAGACGGCAAGGAAACATCTTTTTTTCTGTGTGCACAGAGAGGCCGCCCGAAGGCCCTGCGGCTTTGAGAGTGCTCACTGGCTGGTTTGGGCTGGGAGAAATTATTTCTGTGACTAAGCCAGGAGAGGGGAGGTGCTTCTCAATCTGAATCTTACAAGACTCCACTAAAATGCTCCTGATGGCTGTATGGTGGGCAGTGCACACCTGTAATTCTAGCAACTTGGGCATCCGCCGCAGGAGGATTGCAAGATTGAGGCCAGCCTGTGCCTGTCTCAAGATTAAATAAATAAAAAGGGCTGGGGGTATGGCGCAGTGTTAAAGGATTCCCAGGTGCAGTCCCCAGCACCCCAATAAATAAAACGCTCCCGACCCTCCTGCTGCTCAGATAACTACAGCCGGTTAGTGAAGAGCCATCTTCAGGAACGGTCTAGCTAAACCCTCTCACCTGACAGATGGAAACCCGAGTTCAGACACACCCCCGCTCCCCCGGCGTGGACAGCAGAGCCGGCCTCAGTCGCTCTTGGCCCTGTCTCTGCACGCGGCCAGCCCTGGTGTCCTCGGGGGCCTGGGAAGGAGGCCGACTCCCGCTCACGGCGCAGGAGGGCTCCAGGTGGTGCTCCCGCTGGGGTCTGCTCGGCGGGATGCAGATGAAAGTCATCCCAGATGTGTTCCTTCCTCCGTAGGAATCAAACAGGAATGTTCCACCATGACCCAGCATCTGAAACCCCACGTTAGCCTTGGGCAGGGAGAGGGGGGACAGGTCCTTGACACTGGCAGCCATTCTGTTTGTCCTGTATTTGCACTTTCTGGGGTGTCCCAGCTGCAACAACAATGGAGTCCTGCAAGACAGAACATCAGATGCAGGAGGGTCAGATGGTATCTGTTCCCTTCACACTCCCTCAGCACCCCGGCCAGCCAGAGCACATGGCGGGGGGACCCCATCCTCCAGGCCCTCACAGAGCCCCGCAGCTGGCCTGAACACGACCAGCTCCATCCGCTTGTGGGGCAATGCTGGGGTACATGGGAGGTGAGGGGAAGCTGTTTTCAAGACCCTGAACCCCGAGAAACAGGATGTGGAGCGGTTGCCTTTGGCAGTGGAATCTTTTATACTTTCCTGTCCCTTGTCTGAGGCCGCACTGGGGCCCTAGGACACCCAGCTTGCCTGGGAAGAGCTGCCAATCTTCACAGCCTCTGACCCCGAGTTGCTATTCTGTTTGGGAACCGAGCCACCCCACGGAGGCGGAGGAGTCTGTGACCAACAGTGCCGATCTGGGAGGGAGTGGGGACGGCCCGAGTTCTAGAGCCTGCTTGCTACTGTCTGCGAGTTGAGCAAATGGCTGAAACCTCTTTGACCCTCTGTATCTTCATCCTTAGACCGGGATAATGCCGCGTACCTTTTCTACTTGGGCGGGTTGCTATAGAGACCGAACGAAGCGACAGCTGGGCGATCTAAGTTCGACATCCAGATGGAGGACCTCAGGTTAACGACAACTCTGTTGGCAGTCCTTCACTTTTTCATGATGGGCTTCTGACTTTAGCCTGGGTTTCTAAGGGTGCTCGTGAGCGTGGGGACTATATGCATCAATTTTAGGGGTTAGCTTGTATCTCACAGGGCCATTCTCTTCTGTCCTGACCTTTTCCTGACAGGTGACGATCGATCCAAATCCTGAAAATTCACTTTCTCCAAAAACCCGGGTAATCATCTCCAGAACCTGTGGTCAGGGCCTGGGATCCACTGCGGGAGCTGCGGGACAGCAGAGGGCTCAGGCCGCCTCCGGGCGCGTGTGGGGCCTTGACACGGCCCAGTGCCCAGGGCCCTGGGGGATGAGGACTTAGCAGTTGCAGCCGCAGCCCAGGAAGCAGGACACTCTTGAAGCCGCGTGGACAGGGCCGACTCCAGGAGCCCGGGCACGGAGGCCAGACAGGGAGGCCGGGGCCCATCCTTCCCACCAGCCAGCAGGCTGGTTGCCATGGTTACGGAGACACTTTGTCACACTGGGGCACTGAGGTGTGCAGCATTAATTGGTGAGCCCCAGGAGATGGGAGCCCAGATTAGAATCATGCAGGGCCAGGGGCCAGGGGAACCTTCTAGCAAAGACGGCCACTTGTGCCAAGGGACCTTCCGGCCAGGCAGGCACAGGCACGGGGCTGAACCGCCGAGGAGGGCACGTGCCGCCATGGAGGGCCTGATCTGAAGCTTCTCTGCTCACCCTGATCTGATATGGCTGCATGGCCCCCGCTGTCTCCTCGGGGTGCCCACCTAGGACCTGCAGGCGGGCTGAGGCGGGGTGTCCTGGCCTCAGCTCGTTCCAGATGGCCTGGCCGTGAGTCACAGAACCCCGGCGCCTCGGTTGCTAAAACATCGTGCTGCTTATTGTCATGAGAGGAACACATGAGCGTTCGTGGAGAGGGCTTTGCGTGTGAAACCGCTGTTGCTGAACAAATGTTAGAGGGTAGTGATCATTGGGAATCAAAGGAGTGTGCACACTAGAATCGAGATTAGAGACCCACCCCGGGGTCGGCAGGCACGCTGGGACGTGCTGGTAACCCCAGTACTTGGTACTTGGGAGTCTGGGACAGGAGGTCGCAGGTTCAAGGACAGCCTCAGCAACTTTAACGAAGACCCTGTTTCAAAATAAAAAAATAAAAAGGTCTGAGGTGTAGCTCAGAGGTAGAACACTCCTGGGTTCAATCCCCAATACCACACACACACACACACACATACACACACACACACACACGCACACACGCTAGATGAGGGCTGGAGCGTAGCTTAGTAGCACTTGCCCAGGTACCTGAGGCCCTAGGCTTGATCCCCAGCACTGCAAAACAGACAAAAAAAAAAAAGTTAGATGATGATAAATTTTGTTGTGTATATTTTACCACAATCAGAAACTTTATTTATTTTTTTGTGGTACTGAGGATCGAACCTAAGGGCATTTGACCTCTGAGCTACACCCCTAGCCCTACTTTTTGTTTTTTGGTTTTTTTTGCAGTGCTGGGGATTGAACTCAGGGGCATTCTACCTCCAAGCTACACCCCCAGCCCTATTTTTTATTCTTTATTTTGAAATAGGGTCTCACTAAGTTGCAGAGGGCCTCACTAAGTAGCTGAGGCTGGTTGTGAACCTTAATCCTCCTGACTCAGTCTCCGAAGTACTGGGATTATGAGCATGTGCCACCACGGTTGACTTCAGAAACTTAAAAAAAAAAAAAAAAAAAAAATGGAGGGACAAAGGACGGCCGGGTGGGGTTCTCTGGTGGGGGCTGTTCTCCAAGGCCAGGTACAGAGCCTGGAGGAGCTGGCTGAGGGTCAACATGTTGCCTGCGGTTTAGAAACAGTGAGTCAGTGACGCCCTCCTGTCCCCAGTCGGCTTTCCGAGGCTCACCTTAATGACACCTTGGTCACCGTGTCACTAAGCTGCCTTGGTGGCTGCAACCCTCCCCGCCTGCGTCTTCCCAGGAGACACGCCCCCGTGGACCACTTCATGGTGGTTCTGTGTGGCGGGGTCAGGCCCTGTCCATCCACCACCGCCCGGGTCATCCCTGGACCGGGCTTCCACCCCCTGCCCTTTCTGTCCTCCCCGCAGCTTTCCTCCTCCCCTGGGGTGGCCAGAGGTGGTGGCTGCCACTGACATTTGGCTTGACGCTCCGGAAGCTTATGGGGACAGGGGTCGACATCCTCACAGGGGGAGACTGACCTTCGTCGCCTCCTCCTCTGACCTTGCGTCCCATCCCCCTCCCTCCTCGCCGGCAGCTTCTCAGGAGGGGGGGACCCACGCGGAGCCCCGTGCACCCCGCACCTAGCGCTGACGCCGCTGACCACACTCTCTCCCTCCCAGGACCTGAGTTCCTTTGCCATGCCGCTGCTGGATGGAGACCTGGAGAGTTCCGAAAAGCATTCTTCCAGAAAGGTAAGGCCTCCTCTCCCCCCCCCCCATCCTCGCTGCGGGCCGGTGTAGCCCGGCACCCCGCCCTTCCGTCTACCTGTGCACCTGCTCAGGGCTGCGCCCCACCCGGGGCCGCTCTCCTCACGTGGCCAGGCCCCTGAGCCCCCCACCTCGGGCTTGCTCCCATCTCTTGCTCTGGGCTGCCTGGCTGCCTGTCTCCCCAAAGTGGACAGAGGTCAGTAAGGAGCCCCGAGCTGCGGTGCCCAGAGCGAGAGCATCAGTCCATTCAAGATGGGCCGGTTCAAGATGGGGCTGGTCCTCTCCCCTGCCCCCGCCCTCCCCACAGCCCCTGGCTTTCCTCCCTGCTGGCCCCTTGCTGCTCTTCCTTCCTCTTTTTAGCTCAGGGCCCTCTCCTCCCTCGCTGGTCACTTTCCCATCCTAGAAGTTGGTTCAGGGTCAGGCAGCTGAGGGAAGGGGCTGGGCCGCCCCTGGTGTCAGGTGACGGGTGGAGTGACCACTGTGCAGGAGAGCAGGTCCAGCCAGCCCACTGGGCTCCTCCTGCCGCCATCGGAAGGTGAGGAAGGTGTGGGTGGCCAGAGGGCTGGGAGGAGCCTCCCTGGACGTCCCACCACCCCAGGACCTCTGTGGCAGGTGACCACCGGGAAGGCCCGGCGTGCAGTGTCTGGGAGCGGCCGCTGGGTCCCGGCCAGCCTGGGAGGTGGGGCAGGAGTTCCAACCCTGGAAAAAAGAGAAGCTATTCCCTAAGCACTCTGAATTACATACAATCGAATGGACCCATTGGTTCAGGCCTGTGGGGCCCAACTGGCGTCTGCTCCCCGCCCGGCCCGGCCCTGAACAGGCAGCCTTGTTAGTAGCCATTGTGGCCCAGCCAGAAAAGATGTCAGAGCACGGCCTCAGGCCTGGACTGGACTGGAGCAGCCGGAAGGAACCACCAAGATCAGAGCCCAAGACAAGTGGCCGGAGGAGCTGGGTCATCCTCACAGCTGCGTGGCTCCACAAAGCCCTTCCCTTCTGCGGAAGCCTGTTGGAACCCGGACTGCAGTAGGGACGCACCCGGAGAACGGGTCTCCCTCAGGCCCAGCCAGCCCCCGCTGGTGGCTCCAGAGGCCCCAGAGGAAAATCGGTGTCAGCCATGAGCTGCAGGGGAAGCTCATGAATGGAAGGGCCTCAGGGGCCTTCTTGCGTCCCTTACGTCACCTGGGAGCTTTGCCCGACACTGGTAATGACCTTCGGCGAGTCCAGGACGCCTGGCCCACCCTATTGGCCTGGCTCGGGGAGAAGGGGACTGTTCCCGACAGCACCCGACACTGGCACTGACGCTGCAGAAGAAGTCAGGATACATGGCCTACTACCCAGGAAAGCACCTCTTCTCAGACGTACTCCTCCCCTCGCCTGCGGCTTCCCGGTGCCAAAGGAATGTTTGAAAGTGGAGAAGAGGGGAGAAGCTAGGGGTCCCCCAACCCCGCTGCCCAGGCTGTGCCTTGGCCTCTCGCAGTCAGCCCGCCCCAGCTGGTGCCTCCCCCGGGACTGGACGGGTCAGCAGTGCGTGCGCCACCTCACCCCAGCCGCTTGGAACTCGCAGGACCTACGAGGCCACCTTGTGGGGCGCTGGAGAAGTGACTGTCTGCCTCGAATGCGTTCCAAATTCCCCAGCAAGGTCTCCCCCCCTGCCTAATCCTGCGTCATCATGTTAGTAAACTGATGCAAAATGGAAGTATCCCCAAGAAAGAGGCCGTGGTCAGAGTCCTACGATGTGGGGGCCCTTGGGACTCGGGGTGCGCATGGCGGTCCCACCTTCAGCTCATTGACCTCCAAGGATTACAGGCGTGGGCTCTGGGTGCCCCAGCCTGGTGGGCGCTGACTCCCCCTCCCTCCAGCTTTCTCCTCCCGGCCATCCCCACCCCCCTCATGGGCCGCAGTCTCCACCACCCTGTCCTGCCCGGCTCCGAGGGGGTCTAAGAGCTGAGTGTGGGGCCCCGGCCTCGGCCCAGCCTCCTCCCTGGTGGCTACATGACAAATGGCCCGTCTGCCTGGGAAGCTCTACCCGCTGCCCATTAGCTGCCGAGGAGGCAGGCACACGCCTGGAAGGGAATCATCCGATTTCGTTGAGCGGACTGTCTTCTTGTTGTAGCCAGCCTAATGGCAAGAACAAGGCCGTCCCTGGGGGCTTCGGTGGGCGCCGTGTCTGCTGCTTCTGCTCGCCCTGCCGGGGCTCTCTCCCCGCCCTCTCCCTGGTGGGCTTGTAATTCTGCTCCGTGGTTCCTGCAGTCCGCCGTTCTTGGGCCATTTTCAGGCCAGCACGGAAGGTCTGCTGTGTGAGGCTCCCTTCCAGGCCTGAAGGCTGAGCACCGGACCCTGGTGGCCTGGAATTCTGAATACAGAATGGAATCCGCCTCGCCCATCACATAAGGATCAGGCTGACATCCAGGACCTTCGTGGCTGCCTTTCCAATGGTGTTAGCCTCAACTTCCCCAGGGAGCCTCACCCAGGCACCCAGGGTCTCGCTATGTTGCTGAGGCTGGACTCAACTTACAGTCCTCCTGTCTCAGCCTCCTCCCAAGTCCTGGGATTACAGGCCCGCGTCATCATGCCTGGCTTGATTTTCACATTAAGTGGACAAAAAAGAAAAACTTGAACTTCTTTGTGATCAGATCGGCTTGAGTTACGTGGTCCTGGTGGTGGGCTGCTCCTCTGTCCTGGAAGCCGTTCAGGAAGGCGTTGGCACTGAGCTGCCCCCACACCCACGTGCAACCACACTGCTTCAGTAGTGTCCAGTGGAGGGCGAGGTAGTTGGGCCCTTACAGACCCGAGAGCTTGGGGTCTAGGGCGCCCTCTGGTGGTGGGAGAACATACAGGCTCCTTGGTCAGGCCAAGGTACCCTGGACCCACCTTTGCAGCAGGACCCAGAGTGTAGAATTTCCAAGGTTTCATACTTAACCCGACGAGCCTGTGACACTTTTCTTTCCCGCTGCTGAACTGGGAGTCCTGAGGTACTCTAGTCTCCAAGGTCGCAAGCCTACCAAGTCATAGGACAGCAGCAATTAACGTGAACCGCGTGATTACTGCAAATTAGGTCCTGTCCTGATGTCTAGACATGAGCTCCCAGTTGATAGTCTACCAGCCCTAGAAGCTGAGGGTATGACTGTCCCCGTTCCACAGATGAGGAAATCAAGGTGGTGATACTGGGGTGAGACTGAGGGGCGTACCTGATGGCGCCATCCAGGGCGGGACTGGGGTGTCACCCAGGTATCCAGACCATAGGGCATAAACTCCTGAGCCACGCAGCAGGAGCACTGAAGAGCCCTCAAAGGGGTCTGACAATTTTTCAAACCATAATTACAATTGTATTATTATTTGTGTGTGGTTCTGGGGATGGAACGCAGGGGCACTCTACCACTGAGCCACACCCCCACTCCTTCTTATTTTTTTATTTTGAGACAGGCTCTCACTAAGTTGCCCAGACTAACCTAGAACTTGGCAATCCTCCTGCCTGAGATTCCCAAGTAGCTGGGATTATAGGCATGCACCACCATGCCCTGCGGTGGCTACAGTTTTTAAGTCATCAGTGAAGTGAGGTCTGAAGTTCAGGGCCTGGTTAGCCTTCTCCCTGGCCTCTGCCAGCAGCTTCAGTCGTCCAATTGCCAGAGCAGGCCAGAGGTGAAAAATTCACTGTCTCCCAGCACAGGGTCCTCAAGACGAAGCCCCAGGCCTATTCTGTTCTGGATCATAGGGGATTTGTGTGTCTTCCTCTGAGGGGGACAAAGGGACTGTAGTGCCACAGAATACAGACCTTAAGAAGGACAAACAGGAGGCCCCAGAGCAGAGGCCCGAGCAGACCTGTGGACAGTCAAAGGAAGAGGCTACGTCATTGGCACACTCTCCACTGCCACCCTCCCTTCCGTCTCAGTCACCTTCTCCCTGCCGTGATCCAGAACACCTGGCTGCACAACCTAAAGGAAGGAAGGCTTATTTGCTCACAGTGCTGGAGATTTCAGGGGTTCAGTCCACGTTAGGCTCAGTTACATTGGGGGAACTCAGGGCATGGCAGCAGGAAGAAGGGAGGGAGGGAGAGAAAGAGAGAGACAGACAGACAGGCAAGCAGACTGGGAGGAGTGTCAGGCACAGGACATGGAAGCCAGAAGCCAGAGAGCAAGCAGGGGGATGAAGGACCACATCTAATCCGCAAGCTCACACCCCCAGGGCGTGACCCTTCCTCAGCAACCAAGCCCCGCCCCCAACATGGCTGCCTTGTCTACTCGAGGCATGGGAGACATTCTAATTCAAACCCGAACACCTTCCTCCCCTTCACCTCCTGCAAAGCCCTTCCAAGGAATGGGGCAGGGTGGCCCAGGGGCCTCCAGGGCAAGGTGCTGACCAGCTGGGGGTGGGCCATCCTCAGGCCAGGTGCGGACCCCAGCCCATTCAGCGGCCAGCTCTGTAGAAGAGTGCAGGCCTTTTCCTCAGCTGCTTGGTGAGAAGGGACAGTGACAACAGGTGTGGCTCCGGGCAGAGGTCAGCGTGCCGCAGCGCCGGTGACCCCGTCATTTGTCTCTCTGCAGGCGGACAGCCCCTTCAGCTCGGGCAGCCCCTCCCGAGGGCTCTTCTCCAGAGGTCCGCAGGCCCGGCCATCCAGCCCCGTGTCCACTCCCGGGAGGCCCAGGACCAGCCCCGGCTCGCCCAGAACCGTGTTCCCGTTCTCCTACCAGGAGTCTCCTCCTCGCTCGCCGCGCCGCATGAGCTTCAGCGGGATCTTCCGCTCCTCCTCCAAAGACTCTTCGCCCAACTCCAACCTGTCTACCTCGCCTGGGGGAATCCGGTTTTTCTCCCGCTCCAGAAAAAGTAAGACATTGGTGCTATGGTTTCAGGTGGGTGCTGGGCTGCCGGGGACTTCTCTGCAGCCACGCCGCCAGGTGGCACCGGAGCCAGGGCCTCCGGGGTACTGTCGGGGACTGGTGCCTGCATTCCTGCATGTGTGCATGCGCTCATGTGTGTCCCAGAGAGCAAATCTCTCTGCAGAACATCCACGTCGTCTTGTCACTTTCTGCCTGTACCGGCCTTTCCCGTATGGCTCTGGGGGGTTAGCTAGAAATCTCCAGAGGCTCACAGCCTGACTTGTGAGGACAAACATGTGCTCCCGGCCTTCTCCGGAACCCTGTGCAGGCACAGTGCTAAGCTTAGGCCGCTGCCCAGGGCCAAAGGTTCCCCAACGGCCCCCACTCCCTCTGGTTTGGTATTTGGGGTTTTGTACTGCTCCTGGTACGCCCTTGCTTTTTCTGTATGGGGCCCTGAGCAGCGGGGAATGGAGGCCAGGGTGGCTTTGCTAGAGAACCAGGAAGGAGATGTGTGTGTTCCAGAGAGGGCCGCTCCTGCTCCTGAGTATCTGTGACCTGACGTGAGCCATCCTCGCTTGTACACTGTTGATCACAGTGGGAAAGGTGGCAGCCCGCTGTGAGGCGGAGGGAGTTGGTCTCCTTCCTTTGTGGGTCTTCTTTCCCAGCTCTTTCTGCTGACTAAAAACATTTGTTGGCCCAGGGAAGCAGATGAGTGCAAAGAGACCGCACCTGGAGCATCAGAGGTGTGTGGGGGGGGGGGGGAGCTCCCTTTCCTCCAAGTTACATTTGCATTTAAACAGACCTGTGAGACCCAGGGGCTGGTGCCAGCCTAGAGTTTTAGTGCCCTAGTTATAGGGAAGGAGGACGGGTCCCTCTGCTTTCCTCTGTTCCACTTGTTTTATATGCGTAGCATGAGGAGTATTATTTCTACCCCTAAAATCATCTCCCCAGAATGACAACCCTCTTTGCCTCTTGGGGAACCTGCCCGTAGACACACAACGGTCCTGTGACTGAGATATCGCAGCTGTGCCGGGGTGGTCCTCCAGCTAGACAGATGGGAAGGCTGGGGGGAGCCCCCACTGCGAAGCCCAGGAGGGAGCAGAACGTTCTAGCACTGGTGTTGCGGTGCTCTAGAGAGTGTTCCCAACTTTCCGGACAGCATCCTGAAATTCTCCGCTGCAGTCATCCCTCGGTGCCGGTGGGGGATTGGTCCCAGGACCCCTGCAGATACCCAAATCGGAGCACCCTCCAGTCCCTTATATAAAGTAGTGTACCGCACATAGTCTCCACACATCCTCTCATATCCTTTGAACCATCTCCAGAAGATGACTTGTAATACCTAACACAGTGTAAATGCTACGTGAATAATTGCCGTGTTGCTTACGGGATAATGGCAAGGAAAGATGTCTGTACGTGCTTACTAGGCGCCATGTTTAAAAACACTTTGGATCTGTGGTTGGTTGAATCGTGGACATAGAACCTGCAGGCACAGAGGGCGGGTTGTATTTTATCTCGGACCACCTGCACGCGGAGGGGGCAGCAGAGCTGGCCCTCGTCCTCCGGGTGGCCTGTGTCTCGGCAGGGGGTATCATGACTGCGTAGGTAACAACAGGACTAGGTTGCGTTCTCCTCCCGGATCTGCTGTAACAAAGCAACACACGCTGGGGAGCTTAAAGCCACAGGGATGCATTGCCTCGTGGTTCCAGAGGCAGAGGTCCAAGATGGTGGTGTGGGCAGGACCCTGCTCCATCCCTCCCTGGCCCCTGTGGTTGCTGCCAGTCCTGGGCTTGTGGACACACCACTCACACTTCCACCTCCACCATCGCGGCCACTCTCTCCTCCTGTCTCTCTTCCCTTTTATAAGAAGATTGGATTGGATTAAGGGTCACTCTAAGCTGGATATCGTGGCACATGTCTGTAATCCCAGTACTTGGGAGGCTGAGATGGGAGTGTTGCAGATTCACAGCCAGCCTTAACAACTCATAGCTAGACCCACCGCAACTTAAAAAAAAAAAAAAAAGAGCTGAGGATGTAGCTTGGAGGTACAATGGTACAATGCCCCTGGATTTGATCCCCAGTACCAAAAAGAAGAAAAAAAAGTTACACTGCTCCAATATACTTCATCTTAATCCATTACATCTGCAACAGCCCTCCCATTCTAAGCTTCTGGGAAGGACATAAACTTTGAGAGGGTACTATCCAAACCAGGACATATGGGGAAAAGCCAAGATCCACAATTGGAATATTTATGGTGTGGGTCAGTCAGCCAGTTAGGATCGGAGACATCAGTGAAGGCAGAAAGGTGCAGAGGAGGGATCATCTCTGGAAGGTCTGCGGGGACCCTAGCCTCCCTCCGTGTGGGGTCCGAGGCGCTGGGTCTGAGGGTGCTGGAGAAGTGTACCTCTTAAACTGCAGAAGGTTAGATAGCCCAGCAGATAAACTCCTGACCACAGTGGCAGAGGGTCCAAGATTCCCCCAGAATTCCTCCCAGTAAAGACCAGTGATTTCATAAATAAGCAACCGGGATGTGCCATTAATTTTGAAGCCAGAGACCATCAGGCAGAGAGCGCAGTAACTATTTTATTAGCCCAATCTTGGCCAAGGAGCGACGCGCCCACACCAGAGGTTTCAAGCAAGAGAAACTCCTGCCGGGGGCCAGGCAATCCCCAGGATCAGCTGACCACCTCCAACGTGGGGTGGTGGGCAGAGCTGAGGGACCTGGATGGAGCTGGAGGGGCCGAGGGGGAGGACTGGGGACCGTGCTGAACACAGATCACGGCTCCCTTTTCCGTGGGGGCCTGCACTTCCCAGGAAGACCTCCCGGGACCTCCAGCATCCTTTTTTAGAGGCGCAGATAAGGCAGGCGTGTGGGGTAGCAGGGTGGGCCGTCCGCGTTCTCACTTGCCGGGAGGACTCAAGTTGCAGGAGAGCCCAGCGCCCAAGGGGGCTGGGGAAGGCTGCGCTCTGAGGCAGAGGCAGTGAGGCCTCCGGTGCTCCTGAGCCCAGGAAGGCTCCGGGGAGGGTCTGATGGGGGTGGGGGGCTTGGCATCTGCAGCGAAGCCCCCTGGGAAGTGTGTGCAGCCCAGAGCAAGCCTGGGACCCAGAACAGCTGCTCACATCGTTGCCCGTGAACTACTGAGTCCAGCTCAAGGCGGCGGCCCGCCCCAGCGCTGCTGCTTAGCAGGGAGGTCAGGTCTGCGTGCCGCGTCCTGCGTCCGTCCTCCTCCCTGGCAGGGCCACCCTGCGCGCCTTCATTTGGCTTTTCAGTGGTGCTTGGTGAGGCTTGCTGGGAAGGGAGACAGTTTATCTGCTTTCCCCAAAGCTTGAAAATCTATTCTTGAATCAAAGTACCCAGAGGATGCGCTGCTCCCCACGGCCCCAGAATCGATTCCACAAAATTGAGCTGGAGAGCAGTGCCGTCAGCTGGCTGGAGGGTCTTGATGTGACAGCACCGTGACGCCCAGCGTCCGCTGCAGGGGAGCCCCGAGGACGCGGTGCATTCCGCAGGCTCCCGGAGGAACTTCCTGTCTGCCCTTGATACCAAGAATAGCTCAGCTTCTGATCGACCAGCCGGCTTCTGTCTGGAGTGGACGCTGATCACATAACGGCTTGCTTTTCCCATCCGCACTGCCCGCTGTGAGCCTTTGACCCAAATTTGTAGGAGAGGCTCCTGGGGAATGCTTCGTGCCTGCTCGCTGAGTCCATTTTTAGTTCCCACCCCCTTCACTTTCACCCTACCATTTGGTATCGATTTGCTTATTTTGGTACTGGGGATTGAGCCCTGGGGCATTCTGCCTCCGAGCTGTGCCCCTAGCCCTTTTTATTTATTTATTTTTATTTTTAAACAGGGTCTCGCTGAGTTGCTGAGGGTCTCACCAAGTTGCTGAGGCTGGCCTCAAACCAGCAATCATTCTGTCTCAGCCTCCCAAGTACTGGGATAATTGGGATAATAGGTGTGTACCACCAGTTCCGGCTTTTACCCTACTGCTTTTTTTTTTTTTTTTTTTTTTTTTTTTTGGTACTGGGGATTAAACCCAGAGGCATTCTACCTCCAAGCTACACCTCCAGCCCAATTTTATATCTTATTTGGAAATAGAATAGGGTCTTACTAGGTTGCTGAGAGCCTCGCTAAGTTGCCAAGGCTGGCTTTGCACCTGCAATCCTCCTGTCTCAGCCTCCCAAGTACTGGGATCATAGGTGGGCACCACCATTTCTGGCTTTTACCCTACTGCTTTTTAAATGACGATAATTTTTAGAAGAATGAGGGAGGGGCAATATTTATAGGGTTTTTCAAAAGAGCTGAATGCTGAGGACTCGGGAAGGGAAGGAACCCCGTCGGCCCTGGGGGCGTCTCCAGTGAAGATGCTCGTAGCCTTTGTGTCCCTGCCTGCGTTCCACGTCCCTCATTATAGGGTACCTGATTAGCCCTGTGAGGAGGCCGGGGTTGGGCTGAGGGAGGACGAAGGAGGGAGGGCGCAGAATCACTCAGCTGAAGCAGAGTGACCAAGAAGCTGGAGAGGAGGAAGGTCCCAAAGAGGCGTCTGACCCTAATCCAAACCCTAACCCTAACCCAGCAGACTGAAACGTTCTATTCCTCCGCCGTCCGGCATGCACTCACGTGCAACCTGCCCATGCTTGCAAAAATGTCCTCATCAAACTGGGTCCCGTCGCCTGCCATACAATTGTAAGTGTGCCGCCGCTTCCCCAGGAGGAGGCCACCTGGCATCGCTGTGACCCGTCGTGATCAGGGGGCCAGGGCTGTGATTGCCTGTTTCCTGATTCCTCGACCTCAGGGTCGTGCCCGTTTCTCCTCCAGTTCTGTCTGCATCTGATTTTTGCATCCTTGAGTCCCGGTGATAAACATGGAGCCTAATGTAGCAGGCCCCCAGGTGACAATGGCGTAAGGCTTGATCTTGTGTCCTGTGATTAGGGGAAAGAGAGAGGGAAGCTAGGAATTACGATCACTGTCGTTTCAGAAGGGGAAACAGAAAAGGAAAGGAGGCATCTGTGTTCAGATGGCCTAAGAACGAGGGAGGGGAGTCGAGACGGAGGCCCTGCCCTCGATCCTACGCCTGGTCTTGGACCAGAACCACCTAGTTCTGTCCAGGGAAGACAACCAAACCTTTATTCCGGGGCTCTCATTGCTCGAGGGGCCCGCCCGGGTGGAGTTGCTGGCCTCTGGTCCGGCAGTGTCCAGTGCATGGTGGCCCGTCGCTGGCCTGTGTTCTCATTAGACTTCCCAGCCCACTGCATGGTGGCAAACCTGGTCCCCTTTGGTGAACAAAGGGAACGAACCCAACCAGAACAAGAGCCCACCCTCCTGCCTGACCCTCTAACACTCATCAGCAAACTGCAACCAGCGGGCCGGCCTCCTCTCTTGATAAATAAAGCTTTGTAGGGAAGTAATAATAACCCCAGTCGTTCTTAGTTGGAACAGACCCCTGTAACAAAAGGCAGAGCAACCAGAGAAAAACAGACAGAAGTTTATTGGCAAGTATATTTCAGACACATGTGGGAGATACCCAAGACACCAGTCCTTCTCAGGGGGCTTTGAACTCCGGCTGATTCAGCATCTTCAACAAAGAACAGTGGGTTTTAGAGAGATGGCAAGACAAAGGAAAAAGACTTTGGGCCTCCACAGGCGGCCGCTGGGGAAGAAACCCCTGGCAGATAGAGGCAAGTTAGTGGACCTGGTGCCTCTGCACCACATCCGGGGGATGGCGTCTGAGCCACCTGCCGTGGCTGACCTCCGCTCTCCCTGCAGGCAGAGGGCAGCGCCCTTGGTCTTCTGAGGCCCAGTACGTCCTACTTCCGGGCAAATGAGGGAGGGCAGAGAGCTCCTCTGTGTCCGCTTCTTCAGCCTACAGCCCAGCCACCCCTCGTGTTCTGGGAAGACCTTTAAGAAGGCTTGTGCTAGCCTGGTGTGGTGGTGCACGCTTGTAATCCCAGTACTTGGGAGGCTGAGACCAAAGGATCCAGGTTCTTGGCCAGCCTCAGCTACTTAGTGAGGCCCTCTGCAACTTAGTGAGACCCTGTTTCAAAATAAAGAATAAAAAATAGGGCTGGGGGTGTAGCTCGGAGGTAGAATGTCCCTGGGTTCAATCTCCAGTACCACAAAAAAAAGGAAGGCCTATGCTGTGGGTGGAATTGTGCCCCTCCGAAGTTCCTACCTTGAAATCCCAACCTTAGCACCTTAGACTGTGACTTTACCTGGAAATGGGCTGGCTGAAGATGAATCAGTTAAGATGGGATCATAGTGGCCCTGACTGAGTCCCAGCTCTTGCCCGGGTGACTTGTAGATGAGGCTGTGCTATTGATCCCAGTGGCAACCAATCGAGGCGAAGGTGGGAGAGTTCATCTGGAATCTCCCAGACAGGGTGGGCTGCCCGGGCGCGCAGACTTCAGTTGGCCCAGGCTGTGAAGGGAATCGGGCAGGAGCGAGAAAGGGCGGAGGGGGCTGGCGTGCTTCCATATGGAGAGGTGGAGTCTTCCCTGATCCACACACAAGGTCTAGAGGCGGAGCAAGTGTGCAGATGTGCGCCAGCGCCTGGCTTTGTAAAACCCCCGCGGCGAGGTTCCTAGGCAAGCAAGCTCATTTCCGCAAGCGTCTGGCCAGGTCTGAGAGAACTCTAAGTCCTACCTTCTGCAAATTCACTTCTTCTAGGTGCTCTGCACTGCCCGTCCCACCTCAGTTTACCTTTTTAAAAGCTCCTTTTCAGTAAGTTTTAGTGTAGTGTTAGATGGATTGAGAAGCTCTGAAGAGGCTTGCTACCCCTTCCTTAGAGTCAATTCCTTGGGACAGCTGGTCGACCTGGAGCCATGACCTAGAAGATCGTGGATATTATGTCTCTCCCACATGCAAGACACGATGGCCTTAATCTTTGTCCCCCTTCCACATTTATTTCCTGAACTTTTTCGACATCTGATTTCACTCAGAAGAATGTGTGGCAAGAAAGCCGGTCTGGGTCCCAGCTTCCTGGGAAGAGCCTGCCAGGCTGAGGGGACCTCTTCGTTTCTCTGGCTTTGTGACTGAGTGACCACTAGAGGGAGACAGAGCCTCGCATCAGGTGCTGAGGCTCCGGCTGGGAGCGGAGCAGGAACCCGCCCCCCCTGGTTTTTGTCCCTCATGGGGAAGCTCACCTTCCCTTGCACCTTGGAGACAGAACGATGTCACAGAACAGCCCGGCCTGCCCACGGGATGTCGTTGAACACCGACAACATCTGTCGGACTGTCTCATGAGGCCCGCTCTCCGCTGGGCACCCAGGATACACAATGAGCAGGCTGGTCACGGGCCTCGGGGCCTGTGCTCTTGGGACAGATGGGAAATAGGTGCCGTAGGCACAAAAATGTCAGGTGGTGCCAAGTGCCATGCAGAAGGCAAGGGCCCAGGGCAGGGGTGCTGGGGCCCCTTGAATAGGGAGACATTTGGGCAGGGGTGGGGTGGAGCCAGGGGCCCAGGTGGACGTCTGCAGCCTAGCAGGCCCCCAGAGGGAACGGCGGTGCTAACAGCCTTTGAGATACGTCCTCGGAGCTGTCAGTCTGTCTTAAAGGAAGAATGTGCACGTGCACGTGTGTTACTGAGGATTGAGCCCAGGAGTGCTCTACCTCTGAGCTACACCTCCCAGGCCTATTTTTTATTCTTTATTTTGAAACAGGGTCTCACTAAGTTGTGGAGGGCCTCACAAACTGCTGAGGCTGGCCGAGAACCTGAGATCCTCCTGTCTCAGCCTCCCAAGTCCTGAGATTTCAAGCGTGCGTCACCACGCCTGGCTCTTATTTTGGATTTTGAAACAGGGTCTTACTAAGTTGCTACCTGCTGACCTCAAATCTTTGATCCTCCTGTCTCGGCCTCCCCAGTACTGGGGCTGCAGAGTTGCAGCACCGTCCGGCTAGAGGATTTCAGCTCGTGGTTTCAGTCCAGGGTCACCCAGCTCCTTTGTTTCTGGGCCCATGGCGAGGCAGGGCACCCTGGTGGGGAGTGTGGGGCAGGGTGGCTCAGAGGCAGGGAGAGAGAGAGACAGAAAGGATCCAGAGACAAAATACACACTTGGAAGGCACGCCCCCAGTGACCCATCACCTCAGTTAGGTCCCGCCTCCCCCAGCTGGGGACTTGTCCTTCAGTGCGTGAGTCTTTGAGTGACAGTCGAGAGCTAAACCCCAACGGGGCGTGGCTGGAGCCAGCGGGGCAGGCGAGGGCTGGGGGGGGGGGTGTCAGACAGGCAGCGCAGCCTCACCAAGTTGCCGAGGCTGTCCTTGAACTTGTGATCCTCCTGTCTCAGCCTCCCAAGTACTGGGATTATAGATGTGCACCACCACGCCTGGCTTGAAAACTTTTTGCCTGTAGCCTAAAGAAAGGCGTTTGGTGTCACAGTCCAGTACGTTAACACTTACGACTAAAACCAGCTTTCCCGAAACAGTATTTGCCCTGGACTCTGCGTTCCGTATCCTCCTAAGCTTCATCTCACCCGAACGTGATATCGGTGGAGGGGGGTGATCACAGCTTGGAAAATACCAGCCTGGCTGGTTAGAGAACAGCCGGCTGAGTTCAAGTTTGGAATGCCTGCCGGGCAGCGAGTCTGGCTAGGGCACCGAGAATTAGGCCTTGGACTCTGCCCCTGATGCGAAAGGGGAGACCTTTTGAACTCTGGGGTTTCCAAGGTCATGTGTGCTTGAACCCCCCCAAAGGAATGTCATTTTCTTTAAGTTAGAATAGCCCAGTTCCACCAGGAGCAACTGGGCCCTGGGGTCGGTAGCTGCCTCTCTCTTGTCTTTTAACCTCCTCTGTCTGCGGGTCTTTTATCTATGGAGGGTCTGCCTCTTGAGCCCTTTGAAATTCGAATGAGCGTCCAGAGTAGTTTATTTAACTTGTAAAACTCCGGCGCCTTTCACACCATTCCAGTGGGTCTTGGATCACAGACAACCCTTCCTTTATATCCCCGGCAACTGGAGTTTATTTTTCAAATAAAAGTCTGTTTTCCCATAAAACGCCGAAGGTTTTTGTGCTGCGTGCGGAAGAATGAACTGGAGCTTTTAAGACTTTAATTTGGAGTCTCCAAGTCTTCAATTTACATGCCAAGGGCTTCCCGGGGCTGAGAATCGCCCTGCCCCAGCTTGCCCCACAGAACAAACACGGGGCAGTGGGGCAGCTTGTGAGGATCAATGGGGCGCTTGTGCCGAAATGTGGAGCGGACCAGAAGGGACGGGGCCGCCTGGAGGGCGCTCAGGCCCCTGGCACCGAAGGCTGACTTCCCGGCCTCTGCTGAGGACGGCCATGTCTGTTCTCAGCACGCAGAGGGACTCAGCCGGGAAGCCCAGTCCCTCTGCGTGCTGAGAACAGACGGAGCTCACTCTGAGGATTCTGCGGTGCAATTATGTGTTTCTGTGGTCGTAAAGGTGAGGGCCAAGGTGAGGGCCCAGCCGAAACGCGCAGGCAACCCAGAAACCAGCACCAGAGCCCTCTGCCGCGTGGTGGGGAGGGCAGGTCTGCCAGGAAGGAGCAGGAGCTGGGGTCGGGTGGGGCGCAGCCCTAGCCAGAGACACTACCCAAGGCCTCTCCATTCCCTGCTGCCAGGGCCCTGGGCACCGCTGGGGTCAGAGGTCAGCCCTGTGCAGGGGAGGACCAGGGCGGGCGTGAGAACCAGCGCAGGTGCACGGGAAACGGAGTGACTTTGGGGCCTTGGCGGGAGCCCAAGGCCACAGAGAGTGACAGATCTGCCCCAGGTGTGCCCAGCACGGCAGGGCAGGCCCTTTCCTTCCCTTCAGTGGACGGCTGAAGATTGGCAATGGGGCCGGGGAGCACTCATGGAAGCCCAGGTCCCCTGGGTGCGGTGGCATGCGCCTGTAATCCCATTCACCTGCTCGGGAGGCCAAGACAGGAGGATTGCAGGTTTGAGGCCAGCCTCAGCAACTTAAGAGACTCTTGTTTCAAAATCAAAAGGGCTGCGGGCGCAGTTTGGAGGTAGAATGGCCCTGAGTCCAGTCCCCGATACCAACACACATGAAAAGGGTGGGAAGCGTCCCCTCTCTAGTCCCTCTCTTCCTAACAGCCTGGTGCCACCAGCGGGGCCCCGGCTGCGGGGCATCCTGCGACAACGGCCCTCTGTGCCCTTGCCCAGGGCCATCCCCCACAGGCCAGCTGAGAGGGTCATCCTGGGCACAGTGCTCCCCTGGGGCCTCACTGCCCCTTCCTGCCCGTTCTGCCCGTCCTGCCCCCTTCCCTTCCTCGTGGCAGATGCTAATCCCAAGAGTGTCCCCAAGTGTCCTGCACACACTGATTCCCCTGCCCCGAGTCTGCCTCTCAGGGGACCTGCAAAGACTCTTCCTCCAGGCAGCCACCAGGGTTGCCTTTTCGCCTCAGGTCTCTGCTCCCACATCCAACTATCAGAGAGGTCACAGGGAGGGGCCAGGAAGGAGAGGAACCTGAGCCAGGCCTGGGTCGAGGGGACAGAGTGGGCCTCCTTGTGAGGCCAGGGGGAGGCAGAGCCGGAGGCAGGGAGGTGGGTCTGTGAGCGGGCGCCTAGCCCTCCCTGGAGGATGCTCCCAGGGACTTGGACCAACAGCCCCGGCCTGACTGCAGATAGTGCCAGAAACTTGAGCAGCAGCGAGTTTCGCCCTGTGCCCAGCAAAACAAGCTCTGCCCTGGCTGGCGCAGCTCCCTGGAGGCCTGGCCGCCGCCCGGCCCAGCCCACCGCGTGCTCTGGCCCTGCGGTCACTGGCTGCCGCTGGAGCCTTCTGGATGAGGGTGGCTGGTGAGGTCCATGTCCCAGGGCTGAGCAGACTTCTGAAAAATGTGACTCACCCTGCCCATCCACAAAGAAAGGAAAAGCACGTGTGGCAGCTCAGGTTCCTGAAAAGTTCAGCACGTGCCTGGCAGAGATCTGTGGCCCAACACCCGCATGGTCCCCGGGAGGGCGCCCTCTGGCGGCCACCGAGCGCACCTGCCCGCCCTGGAGGAGCCAGCGTGCAGTGCACGGCGGCCCCTGCTGGCAGGGCTGTGGGTGTGGGGGGCGCGTGTTATTATTTGGGAGAAGCCAAGGAGAAATTCCCAGAGGAGTACCCCTCCCCTCTAGAGTCCAGTCGTCCTCGAAGGGCCTGCGGGGGTGACGATCCTGCCACACCAGACAGTAAAGGGTACGGCCACTGAAGGCCGCGTCCTGTCCTGAACACTTCATTCCTTCTTTAAAAGTTGGACAAAAAAATTCAATAATACAGAGTTCTTCTCTGTCCTCCACTCAGATTCCCCAGTGCTAACACGTCTTTCCACTTCTGCTCACCCACTTTCCCCCTGCTCACGTGTTTGTATGACAATCTGAACCACCAAGAGGAAAGGGCAGACATGATGTTCCTCTACCCCTAAATACTTCGTTATATATTCCCCAAAAGAAAGGTCCTTCCGACCCACTTTAACCACGGTATAATTATCAGGATCAGGAAATTAATGTTGATACAATCCTCTCGGCGAAGCTTCAGACGTGCTTCTAGTTTTGCGGACTGTCCCAGTGACGGGCATCTTTTTTGCACCAGGAAATCCTGGATCATGATGGGGTGGGGGTGGGGTGGGGGCATAACCCTCTTCCGTCTCAGTCAGGGGCAGCTCTTCCGCCCAGCGCATCTGTGCTTACCTCGACACACGGGCCAGCTGCTGCGTGGCCCGCTCTGGGTCAGATTGCCTGACACCCCTGGATCAGATAGATGGGGGTGTGTCGGGCGAGAGTGCCACACAGCCGCTGCCCTGTGCCCGAGAGCTGTCTCTCCCCTCTGGCACCTTCCTGGTAGTCCAGGTCCTGGTCACTTGGCTAAGGGGGTGTCTGACACAGCAAAGCTCCCCACTTTGATAAGGTGCTTATTTTTCTCTTTGCAATCAATCACTCAGTATTTGCGGTACTGGGGATTGAACTCAGAGGCATTCTACCTCCGAGCTATACCCCCAGCCCTATTTTTTATTCTTTATTTTGAAACTGGGTCTCACTAAGTTGCGGAGTGCCTCACTAGGTAGCTGAGGCTGGCCACGAACCCGGATCCTCCGGTCTCAGCCTCCCCAATGCTGGGATTACAAGCGTGCGCCACCACACCCGGCTTGCAGTTTTCTATTTCATCACCAATTCTGCAGTTTTCTATTTCATCACTAATTCTACATTGGCCCGTGGGAAGGAATTCTACTTTCAGGAAGAGATTCGGTCTCGCCTCATGGACATGTATGGGCCTGTGGATTTGCATTTTGTTCAATAGATTGTGATTTTCTCTTATCATATTTTGATGCAGGAGCCTCTTCAGGCTGGTCCCCGTGTCCTTGGACTGTCCACACCCTCTTGTGTTTCCTGACTTTCTGAATCATCTTGTACTTCTCTTGCCCCAGCCCTGGACTCAGCAAATTGCTCCAAAGGTCCCTCGTTACTTTTAATGGCAAACAGTGTTTAGAAATAAGACCTCAGACTTATCTCTAGTGGGGCGTTGCTGCTACAGGGCCCCCTCCGCAGACAGATTAGAGACAACTTGATGGTTAGAAATAAGAGAGTAAGTTGACGCCGGGCGTGGTGGCGCACGCTTGTAATCCCAGCATTCGGGAGGCTGAGACCAGAGGATCCGGGTTCGCGGCCAGCCTCAGCTACCTAGTGAGGCACTCTGCAACTTAGTGAGACTCGGTTTCAAAATAAAGAATAAAAAATAGGGCTGGGGGTAAAGCTCGGAGGTAGAATGCCCCTGAGTTCAATCTCCAGT
The DNA here is from genome assembly GCA_004027655.1 of Graphiurus murinus. Lineage (NCBI taxonomy): Eukaryota > Metazoa > Chordata > Mammalia > Rodentia > Gliridae > Graphiurus > Graphiurus murinus. The sequence continues at coordinate 58,163 of PVLC010004572.1, read as the reverse complement.
ACCG
>PVLC010004572.1:42500-58059 GCA_004027655.1 Graphiurus murinus | reverse complement strand
ACCCTGTTTCAAAATAAAGAATAAAAAATATGACGGGGGGTGTAGTTCGGAGGTAGAATGCCCCTGGGCTCAATCCTCAGTACTGCAAAAATAAATAAATAAATTAGAAATACAGATGATAGAAAACTTGCCCATATTTTCCTCTTCTATCTGTGGGTTTAATTTAACTCTTTATCGTGCCAAGATGCACATCTGACGTGATGTACCACCATTACCATTTTGAAGTGTGTGACTCAGTGGCACTTGGTGCATTTACAGTGTTGCACAGCCGCCACCACTACCTAGGCCCCTGCCCTTTCATCGCTGTACTAATCAGTTTCTCGTGACTGTGACAAAATACCCAAGACAGACAGCTTAAAAAGAGGAAAGGTCTCTTTTGGCTCATGCTGTCAGAGGTTTCCGCTCACAGTCCCTGTTTGCTTGGGGCCTGTGGTGACACAGAACACCATGGTGGGAGTGCATGGTGGAGGTCTGTCCACATCGTGGTGGCCAGAAAGCAAAGAGAGAGCAGAGGGGCCTTGAAGGGCACACCCCAACTATGCTCCCCCACCTCCCAGGAGCTCCACCCTGGGGGCCAACGGTGACCAAGGGTGAGCCATGTTAACTCAGCAATGACCCCAGGTAGAAACTCAGACCCAGCAGCAGTCGCTCCCCACTCTCCCCCGCCTCCTCACCCTGGGGTTTTGCCCCTTGTGGATTATTTCCTGCAATGTGTGACCTTTTGGGTCTGGCTTCTCTCTCTTAGCATTCCGCCTTGGAGGCGCATTTGCATCAGAGCGTGCCTCAACACCTCGTGCCTTTCATGGCTGAGTAAGATTGCGTGATATCGACACACCAACCAAATCTGTGGCGAGACGCACTCCATTCACCACCCATGGGCGTTGTGGTTGTTTGCGGAGTTTGGCCTTTGTGAATCGTGCTGCTATAAAGAGCCCCGGGCCAGTTGTCGGAAAACCTGTATTCAGTTCTTTTAGGCAGGTGCCTCAGAGTGGAATTTCTGGGTCATGCAGTAATTCTATGATTAACTGGTCGAGAAATGGCCGAATTCTTGTTTTCCACAGCGGCTACACTATTTTGCAGTCCCACCAGCAATGTATGAAGGTTCCCATTTCCCCACATCCTTGCCAATGGTTATTTTGCATTTCTTAAAATTACGGTCATCCTTAATAACACGGTCACTTCTTAAAATTGCGGTGTGAGATGCCATCTTACCGCTGTTCTGGCTTCAGCTCCCTGGTGGTGCCGAGCTACTGCTTCGCCATCTGCGTGTCCAGCCTCTTTCGAATTGTGTTGTCTTTTTGTCGTTACCTTGTAACAGTTCTTTGTATATTCTGAGTCCTGGACACCTACCAGGTGTATGACTTGTACATATCTCCCCCCTTTACGAGTTGTCTTCACACTCTCTTAATAATGTCTTTCAGTGCGCAAAGATGTTTATAGCTTTGATGACTCAAAACACCTTAATGTGTTACTTAGTGCTCGGCCTGGGAGACTCTCAAACTTGTTACAATGAAGGAAGGGGGTCCCAGTAACCACAGTCCATTGCTCAGTGGGACGATTCTCAGGATAGAGACGCAGGGAGGCGGTGTCCCTGGTGAAGCCCGGTGCGTGGGCAGAGGGCGGCAGGACTGTTCCCGGTGTGCGCCAGCGCGTGGGACGTTTTAGCTACTTTTTCTCACGGGAGCCTTGAAGCCCCTGTGAAAGGAGCGCAGCCTGTGTTAGGATCTCCATTATAGGAGAACCGGGAGAGAATGGCCTTCCCCCGCTAGGCAGGAGCCCTTTCCTCTCATTTCCCTGTATTCAGCAGAGAATCCAATGCCCCACCTTTGGAGCTTTGGAATCTGGTTTTTGGAAGCCGTTGTTCTGGCGTCCTCTCTGAACCCAGGTTCAGCCTCTGAGGCACCGAGAAGCTGGAGTTAGGAACAGGCCCCTGTCACCCCCTATTCTTGTTTTGGGGGTCTTCAGAGCCCTTGGCTTGGTGAGCTTTTAGGGGGATCTTGATGGGCGGGTATCTGGTGACCCCCGTGGATGCCAGGAACCTTGAGAAGGGATGAGCGGGCCCTACTGAGAGAGAGAGAGAGAGAGAGAGAGAGAGAGAGAGAGAGAGAGAGAGAGTGTGTGTGTGTGTGTGTGTGTGTGTGTGTGTGTGTTTTACTGGGAATTGAACCCAGGGGCATTCTACCTCCAAGCTACATCCCCAGCGCTTTTTGCTTTTTGTTTTAAAATAGGTCTCGCTAGGTTGCTGAGAGTCTCTCTACTTGCTGAGGCTGTCCACAAACCTGTGATCTTCCTGCCTCAGCCTCCCAAGCACTGGGGTTCATGGCCCTTCGAGACTTCAGGAGGTGGAGGGACATGATGCTTTCTGGGTGCTGCATCTCTGCACGCTGAAAGAATTGTTGCTATTGTTTTTCACCTTTTTCAGTACTTTCCCTTTCCTGTGGGGGTTTTTGTTGTGGTTTTTGGGATGATGGTGGTACTGGAGATTGAACCCAGAGGCATTCTACCTCCAAGCTCTACCATCTTGCAGCAGGGTCTCACTAGGTTGCTGAGTGTCTCGATGAGTTGCTAAGGCCATCCTTGAGCCTGCGATCCTCCTGGCTCAGCCTCCCAAGCACTGGGATTACAGGCATCACCATGCCTGACTTCTTGTGGGTTCTTTTTTTTTTTTTTTTTTTCGGTACTGGGGATTGAACTCAGGGTCATTCTACCTCCGAGCTATACCCCCAGCCCCATTTTTTATTCTTTATTTTTAAACAGGGTCTCACTAAGTTGCGGAGTGCCTCACTAGGTAGCTGAGGCTGGCCTCGAACCCGGATCCTCCGGTCTCAGCCTCCCAAATGCTGGGATTACCACGCCCAGCCTTCTTGTGTTCTTAAAATTAAGATTCCCCTGTGGTCGCTGCCAGTTCCCTGGGCCCTCGGCCGTCCCCCGGCTGAGCTGAGTCTCGTGAGCCAAGGTGGTTTGTCTCTGCCAAAAACATCGCTCTGTCCCCTTGTCACTCAGTCTTTACACGGCACTTCCTGTGGGCGCCACGAGGCCGGCGTGACCGGCAGTGTGCCGGGGTGTCGGTGACGTGGAGTCACAGGCGTCCGGGTCAGGTGGAGAGGGGCAGGCCACAGAGCCACCGCCCATGGCGGCCCCTGTAGGCGGAACTCAGGAGGCCCCGGGGAGGTGGGTGACAGGGCCAGCTCGCCCAGAGCCAAGTGCAACGCGACCTTTAGAACTTTCCATGAAATCTGACACAGTATTTTGCAACCAGCAGGAGAGCTCTGGCGGATGTGTGCTCGGATCCGAGGGGCCGCGCCTCTTCCCTCGATTGGACAGAGCTTTTCAGGGACTTGGGTGCTTTCTTGGGTCCTGCCTCCCAATCCACAAAGGCTTCAGAATCAGTTTCAATGATTTTCATCTACTTTTTCTAACATTTCTGTAAAAGAGAAGAAGAAATCTGGGGTCCCGAAAGCGCTCCAGCTGAGGAACTGGCAGAGCCAGGGTCTAAGCTGACCCGGCACCCCGCACCCCAAGCCCCTGGGACGCTGGCAGATCATTAAGCTCCCCTGTCTTCTCTTACTCGTAACTGAACAGGGGCTCCCTCCCACCTCCTGCTCTGGGTCCTCTGGGGAAATTCTCCTACGCTGTGCACACAGGAGACGTCCTGGACCGGGGATGCTCTGACCCCCTTGGGCCTGCTGTGTGGGCTGCCACTTGGTGGCCGTCACTCGGTGGCCAGGTGGTTCTGTTGCACGGAGCTCCCAGGCCTCGCCGGCACTGCCCCCCAGCGCGAGAGGGGGGCGTGAGAGACGGTTAGGATGGTCTTCCCGAGGCCCAGCTGCTTCTCTCTCGTCCAGGTCTCCAGGGGTGATTTCAGGGGAGCTGTTCGCAGCTGCGCGTAGCTGCATGCTCAGAATGGCTTCAGCGATAAGGAGGGTTTAGAGTCTTTTCTGAAATTTGGTTTTGGTATAAGTGGATGTCGGAAGTTCAGGTGGGACCAAGGGAACTGGTCCTGCGGGTGGTCTGTGGATTGCCCAGTGGCGAGCGTGGAACCCCGAAACCCACCTGGCCTGGGGAGGCCCCCACCCTCAGAGCCACCTGCAGCTGTGCCATCGCGTGCATGGAGGGAGAGGCCGGGGGACAAATAGAGGCTGAGCCTCCGCCGAGGTCCCACCACAGAGACCGAGAGGCACACTTTCATGGTGACAAGCTCCGGGCAGGGCCCCAGCTGAGGCCCGCAACAGAGCCAGGCTGCTGGGCACCAGGGCTTTTATGCCTCAGCATATGTCCTCCGCCACACCGACAGCCCCCGAGGAGTCACTGGTTTGCCGGCAGGTTTGGGGACACTGGGGTCTGCAGGGAGGTCTCACACATCAGACAGCGTGAAAATGCAGGTGCTGCGGCCCTGCCTGTCGGCACTCCCTCGACCTCCCCTCACTCTCCTGCCCCAGCCCTGCCTGGCTTCCGGGTGTCTCACAGCTTCCAGATGTGTGGGCACCAGCGCACCTGGTGAGATCTGCACAGAGGGTAAACCGGACCTGTACGCTGTTGGCATCCGGGCCCCGCTGCAGGGTACGCCCAGGCTGAACAAGACGGGAGCCTTGTAGAGGGCAGGGGGCGGCCTGCAGAGCCTCCCCTGGCTCCAGGGCGGGTGTCTGATGCATCCCCAGGGGACAGGAGGGTGCAAAGCAGACCACCCTCGGGGACCCTCTCAGTAAGCACCAGCTCTGCTTCCTCTCTGGGGGAGCTCTCTGCCATCCGGGGGGCTCCCAGGCCAGCAGGGAGAGAACTAGCCCAGAAAACGTAAACTAACACGGCAGCTGGGAGTGTAACGTGTCTTCAGTGTCTCTCCCACACCCGTTTTTCTAGATGTTGAGCATAGGTTTAGAGATGAAAATCTAGAACAATAACAACAGACACATAAAGAGTGCAGGGTGAGTTGTCTATAATTCAGCCCCTCTCCAATCTTGTGAAACCGGTATGGAAATCTCGACTCAACAGCTCGGGGGAACGTGCTAAGCTCGGGGCATCTGTCGCCCCAGTTACTAGGTCCCTATTCCGGGCTCCCGCCATCCGGAAGCGTGATTATTAAAGGATGGTCCAGAAGAGCCTTTTAAAAATACACTGTCAGATACAGTCCCATCTCGAGAGCCGTTCGCTTCTTTTTTGAGCGCTTCCCTTTAAGACAGGATTCCCGAGGGTCAGAGCTACTCCTGGGAGCTGAATCAACCCTGCAAAGGAGTTTCGACTTTTCTTCTGGGAACGTCACGTGGTGGGAGCTGTTACCGGGCGATTTTAGTGTCTCATTCTCCCGTGAGTGGGACTCTTTCCCAGCCCTTCGGTCGAACATGCCGAGGAAAGGGTCGCTTGCTCTGCTGCGTGAACCTGTCACCTCTCCCACTGCCGTCAGTGTCTGTGTTTAATTATGGGACAAAGAGCTCTGTGGCCGAGTGAAGGGATTTGGGCTTGTGTGAAGCAGGAGGACCCCCAGTGGGGGGAGAGCCAGGAATTCTGCAAGCCAGTGCTTGCCTCTGCCCGTCTCTTGAAAAGGACCATGATTAGAGTGTTCACCACAGAGATTGGCAGACACTACCCCCCGGTCCTCTCTCTCCCTCTCTGCCTGTTGAACATTTCCCAGCACACCCCACTTCTGCACATTGGAGCCCCGTGTCACCCACCAACTGCTGGGTGTGTGCACTGGGGAGGGTGCTAGGGTGCTGTGTTTGTGGTCATTCAGCTTTTCTTTCCTTTTTTTTTTTTTTTTTTTTTGGTGGTGGTACTGAGGATGAAACCCAGGGGCATTCTACCTCTGAGCTATACCCCCAGCCCTATTTTATATTCTTTTTTTAGAAACAAGGTCTCACTAAGTAGCCGAGGCTGGCTGTGAACCCAGATCCTGCAGTCTCAGCCTCCCAAGTACTGGGATTACAAGCGTGCGCCACCACGCCCGGCTCCAGTTTTTCTTAAAGGTGCACTTGACCCCGCTCCCCAGTCCTCCTACCCGAAACCCCCAGGATCCATCCTCTTGGACGGAGAACCATGCCTGGCCAAACCAACTTTATGCCCAATCAAGTCACCTCCTCCATCTCTTTTCCTTGGTGGAACAGTGACCCTGAAGGATCCAGGAAACTTTTCTCTTCACCTTGCCAAAGTTTCTACACCCTTTTCTCTGCAGACCCACCAGATGTTACTGTGGAGAGAATTCAGAGTGTGGAGCCGAGCCTGGGCAGGAGCAATGAATTCTGGCCCCTAAGGGCAGAGGAAGCAATTGTTTGCACCCCTCTTCTGTGCTCAGCCACCTAGAGGTGCCCCCACGTGAGGCAGGCTGGTTTGCTTGGAGTTCCCTGTCTTGGGTCAGCGATCCCCTGCTTGTCGTCGATCCCCGCACAGCTGATCTGTACTGCAAGGGGGACTTTGCTGCAAGTCGGGTTTTAAAGCATGGCTCTAGCCAGGCATGGTATCGCATGCTTGTAATCCCAGCACTTGGGAGGCTGAGAGAGGAGGATCGCAGGTTCGCGGCCAGCCTCAGCTACTTAGTGAGGCACTCTGCAATTTAGTGAGACCCTGTTTCAAAATAAAGAATAAAAAATAGGGCTGGGGGTGTAGCTCAGAGGTAGAATGCCCCTGGGTTCAATTCCCAGTACCACACACACACACACACACAAAAGAAAAAAAGAAAAAGAAAAAAAAAACAAAAACATGACTCTGCTCTCCTTGGCTTTTAAATTGACCAGCCTGAAGCTTAAAATTGAACATAAGGAATATAGAAAGCACGCCTCCGTTCCGAATCCCTTCCATCCACAGGGGCCTCTGAGGTCCTGTGCATGTCAGCCTGGTGTTGGACGCTTGCCTTACTGTTGCTGCGTTTTTCTGTGCGTGTCTCTGAGGAAGCACGGTACCGTGGACAGACATGCGCGTGGGCATTGCGTGCAGTGACCTGAATCAGGGCTCGAGTCACGTCCTCCCAACCTGTCGGCCGGGGGCCCGGCAGGCTACTTCTCTTCCCTGAGTTGTTCCTTCTGAAATGAAAAGGTGTCATCGTACCCACCCTGCAGCTTGGTGAGGGGAGGGAGGAAATCAAATAACAGCGTAAGGTGACCAGCACGTGAGAGGCCCTTGGTAAATGGGAGTTATTATTTTACTAATTAAAATATAGTTCTTGGAGGACAAGAATGTCTTAATCCCCTCCATCAACAACTGTCCAGTACCTCTGCTGCCGTCTTAATAAGCACTTGCTGAATGAAGTCCAGGACTCAGGCCTTCCCCTTACTGCTGTTTCTTTTCCACAATTTAAAAACTCGTTATATATATTATTTATTTTTCTTTTTTATTTTTGTGGTACTAGGGATTGAACACAGGGGCATTCTACTGCCAAGCTACATCCCCAGCCCTATTTTTTTTTTTTTTTTTTTTTTTTTTTTGCGATACTGGGGATTGAACCCAGGGGCATTCTAATTCTATCTCTGAGCTACACCCCCCCAGCCCTATTTTTTAGTCTTTATTTTGAAACAGGGTCTCACTAAGTTGGGGAGGGCCTCATTAAGTAGGTGAGGCTGGCCGCCAACCCGGATCCTCCTGTCTTGGCCTCCCAAGAACTAGGATGACAAGCGTGCGCCACCACACCCAGCTACTCGTTCACTTTTAATCATTAAACTTTGAAATAATATTTCTCCACATACTGTATTATGTAATGCTTTAAGAATATCACAGTGTTGCCGGGCGTGGTGGCGCACGCTTGTAATCCCAGCATTCGGGAGGCTGAGACCAGAGGATCCAGGTTCGTGGCCAGCCTCAGCTACCTAGTGAGGCACTCTGCAACTTAGTGAGACTCGGTTTCAAAATAAAGAATAAAAAATAGGGCTGGGGGTGTAGTTCGGAGGTAGAATGCCCCTGAGTTCAATCCCCAGTACCGAAAAAAAAAAAAAGAATATCACAGTGTTGACCCCAGGGACCTCACGCACATGAGCTCCACCCCGGCCCTCTTTGTGCAATGTTTGATTCAAACTCGTCTCTTCTCACTAGCATTCTTGTTCAGTGGTCCTTTCCTGCAGATCTTTTGCTTTGCTATCTTATTCTTAACTTGAGGGAATAGTTTACTTTTTATTAGAAGCCGATTTGATTTTTTTTAATCTAAATATGAAACTCCAATACCTGCCTATGTCCTCTTTCCTGGAGTTTAGTCGCAGTTCAGTGTAGGGGACTATATTTAAACACAGAGATAACCGGCTGGCATATGGGGGCCCGGCCAGCAGCGGACTTGGCGACTGGCTTCTGAAGGCCAGGTCCTTGACGGGTGGCATTGAGGCCCTGGCCCCCCTTCTCATGCCCCGCACCCCTCAAGGCCAGTGCCTCCCCCTCTGTCCCCACCGCCGATCCTGCTTCCCCCTCTTGCCTGCAGCCGGGATATCCTGACCCCACAGCGTCCGGCGCTGTGCAGTAAAGACTTGCCATTGGTTTGGTGGAAAGGCTGCAGGTGCAGGAGCTGAGACCATGGCTTCGTGTCTCCAGTCACTCGAGACAGAGAGGGGGCCTGGTTCACAGTGGGGAAGGGCGGACACAGGGCCTGGCAGCGGGGCTACATCCAAGTTCTGTGGGCCCTGAGAGGTCAGAGCCAGCCAGCACTCCATGAACCCCCCAGGTTTCTGGAGGGAGGGGTCTGTCCCCCAGCTGCTGCAGACTGTGGCCGGAGAAGGCCTGGGGGACCGCATGGAACCGCCCACCTCTCCTCCTTGCTGGGCAGGTCCCCCTGCGGCCCCTGCAGAGTGGTCTTGGCCCACCTGTCACTCTGTCTCGGGCCTTGGCTGCCCCGTGGGGGTTCCCGTGAGCAGCCCGAGCTCACCTGCGACAGTGGCCAAAGAAACCCTAGAAGCACGTCGACCCAGCTCAAAGTAGCTCTGAAGCACACGCCTGGGCCCCCACAGCCTCCTGTTCCCAGATGCCCGTGGTAATAGCAATGACATGGCAGAAACAGATGGCTGGGCAGTCCTCGAAGGTCATCCCACCCTGATGGCCAGCCAGGAATATCCTGCTGCCATCTCCAGGAGGGGTTATTTGGGATGGTCATTTGGGGAGGACCTCACGAAGTCCATCACCATTAGGAAGTCAGACCACTGGAGTCAGACTAAGTCCCAGGGGGAACCTAAGACCAGAGCGGGGAAGTCTCTGGGTCTTAGAAGTCACAAAGCAGATTAGTAACAGCAGGTAACTTCTCTTTAGCCTATTGAGGATATCAGCAAAAAACAAAACAAAACAAAACAAACAACAACAAAAAAAAATGAAAATAAAAACCCAAAGAAAAAAACTCTCTTGTGCTTTTTTTACACTTTGGTTTTCTGTTTTGCTTTTGCTTTTCTTTTCTTTTTTGCAACACACAAACTAAGTTTTATGCTTTGTTTGATTAGACCAGAGACTCGGCTTGGGAACTGAGCCTGGTTCCGGTTCTGCCACTGGCTGTAGGACCCTAGGCAAGCCCCAGCCCTGTCCCAAGCCTCAGTTTCCCCATCTGGAATGGGAAGGGCAGAACCAGATCCCCTCTAAAATCTCTCCGAGCCGGGTCTGTGCAGTTCTCAGCAGGTCCAGAGCTCAGGTTACCCGTTCACTGAAGCCCTCCCACTGAATTCCAGGGCACCGGCTCCCCTCCTTGAAGCTGATCCCTCGCTTTTCCTTTCCCAGCGGGCGGGAGCCCAAGTAGATTCAGCAGTTCCCAGCCTGGCGCTGTGGCTTCTCCAGGAGCGGCAGCCGGAGCCTTCTGACCCTTGGAGCCCTGAGCACATGCATCAAAATAGTTGTGTGATGTCATGTCATAAAGAGAATGTGTTCCGGCCAATGGGTGCCAAGAATTGTCTGTACAGGGTGGTTTCCTTTTACAGTCTTTTTAAAGAGACCTCATGCAACTCTGCACATGACCAGCGGGCTCATGCTTCCTCTGTCCGTTCAGCCTCCTCTCCTGTTTTACATCTAAAAAGGGGAGGGAAAATACCCTGGAGGGGGTGGGTGAGCGAGCCGGCGGCTGACCTTACCTACACAAACAAATCCCCTGCGAAGTTCTGTTTGTGCCGCCAGCAGCTTCTTGCCTACTTAAGGACAGCGGGATTGCAGCGGTCCAGCAGCCGGGCTCAGCCGGGCTCGGGATCCTCAGGGACGTTGGAGTGAGAGCCGCAGCCGGATCACCCTGCCACACGGTGGCTGCTGGCCCTGGAGAGTGACCCCCACCCCGAATTATCCAAAGGTCCCCGGTGAGGACGCTTAACCCCATAGGCTGTGACCCAGCCGCGCTGCCTCTCCCGGGGCAGGCGAGCCGTGGCTACCAGGCACCCTACACCGGCCAGCTGATGCTGTGCCCCTCCCGGTGACCTGCCACCTGCAGCCGACACTGGTTCCGAGGGACCTGATATGATCACCTGTTGTCACGGCTACTCATGAAGCGATTTGGAAGTCTCAGGGGGAACAAGAAACCCAAGGACCAAAACCGAAGCACCCAGAGGCGCCAGTCGGAGCCCCATGGCCTTTTCGGTAGGACCCTGCCTTTTCCTTGCGCCTCTGTGCCGTAGGAGGGACCCCGGGTGGCATGTGCTCGTAGCTCCGGAGCACTGGCCGGCCAGCTGATGGTCACTGATGGTCATGCAAACGTTTGAGTGACGGGAACTCCTTACCGATGGCCTCGCTGCCACTCTGAACGGTCCAGCGTCTTCTCTTTCCGAAGCTCTTTTCTTCCTCTGGGTCTGCCTGGCCCAGTGAGGTTTGGGGTGGGGGTGGGGGGCATTGGATTGTCACACGGTAGCTTGGGGAAGAGTGAAAAAGGATAGGAATGGACTGTTTTGACTGTCGGAGATAAAATGTGTGTGTCCTGAGACTCTGTTGTTGGAGGTCAGGAAGAAGGGACCCCACCCCCTGGCGCCTGTGGCTAAGTATTCCGGTGGGTCATCAGTTACTGTGGGACGGGAAATACCTGCCTCTTTTGTGTCCCTTGGGGAGAAGCTTGCTTGGTATTCTGGTGTCTGGGACCTCCTGCAGTATTGGGGGGCTCAGGGCTGGCACAGCTGCAGTAGCCGGCGAAGCCGTTGAGATTCAGTATTTCCGGGGGCCGGCAGGTGTGAAGTGGGTTGTGTCCTGTCTGTCAGGGGCCGTGCAGTGGATCTCCAAGCTTTCTTGGCTTCACAGGGGCCCGGGTAAGAGTGGCCCACTCAGCCTTAGCTGAAAGATGTCATTTTTGAAGAATCGGAGGTCACTCATTCCTGCTGTCACCGTGGGGATGGTGCAGCCTACCGTGTGTGTGTGTGTGTGTGTGTGTGTGTGTGTGCGCGTGCGTGTGTGTTGGGGGGGGGGGGGGGGGCAGCAGGGCCCCCACTGCAGCTGTGGTTTATCGGCTTGGTCACAGCAGAATGGGCAAGACACAGCCCAGTGGGTGAGGACAGATGGGGCAAGCTGAGGTAACACGCTACTGCGTCCCTGTGTAGAACGTGACATGGTAAGTGACAAAAAAAAAAAAAAAATTGTCATATGTGTGCTTGGGAGATGACTTTGGCAAAACCTCCAGGCAGTAAGTGAAAACTAGAATGTAAAAAGAGAGAAAGGTAATGTAGAATCTGCCCGTGCCCCCGCCTGCACCTGCTCCAGAGCTCGCTGGCCAGCCTGGGGAAGAGGCTCGTGTCACACCAAGTGACCTGGGGAGGGCCCGCAAAGAAGACGGTGGTCGTTGAAGTTGGGGAAGGGGTTCCATCTTGTGAAGGAGAAAACCCACCAAAAGAGCAGAATCTCAGTGGGGGAGGGCAGTGGTGGGTTTTTGGAGGAGCGGGATTCCTGTCCTGGCAGGGAGAGGGGGACAGCCTTCCTGACTGGATAGTCAGTTGACTAGTCTAAAACAAGACTCTCGTTTTATACAATCAAGAAGTAAACACTCAGCCGGGCGTGGTGGCGCACGCTTGTAATCCCAGCATTCGGGAGGCCGAGACCAGAGGATCCGGGTTCGAGGCCAGCCTCAGCTACCTAGTGAGATCCTCCGCAACTTAGTGAGACTCGGTTTCAAAATAAAGAATAAAAAATAGGGCTGAGGGTGTAGCTCGGAGGTAGAATGCCCCTGAGTTCAATCCCCAGTACCGCAAAAAAAAAAAAAAAAAAAAAAGTAAACACTCATTTACCAGAGAATTAAGTCTGAACCTGTTACTGGCCTGAAAACCTGGCTTCGTTAATGGGGACAGGCGGGCGGGCCCATTATTAAGAACGTGTCACCTGCCAGACAGTGGTTTCTGCCCTGGTGCCTAAGAGCTGGCTGTCATCCTGTCTCCGGTGCTGCTGAGATCAGAAATAATATTTGCGTCTTACCAAGTTTCAGAAGTGCCTGTACAGCAGTGCCAGCTCTGGCCACAGGGTGGGGGAGGCAGGGCTCCCAGGGCCTTCTCCGGGACGTGGGACCCTGCTCTTGGGTGGCCAGAGCCCGGCGTCCAGGTTTGCCCCAGGTCCCTTAGCTCGAGCCCAGGGAGGGGGCCAGGAGGGGGGCCGGCCGGGTGGTGTCAGCCCCGCTGCAGCCTGCATCTGCAGAGGGAAGGAGAATAGTGCAAGTACATGAGGAAGCCTCCTCTCCTTCCAAGCTCCAGCCGAGGCTCCCGCACGACCCTCCTGGCTACCTCCTCCATGATCGCCCACCTCTCCAGACAGGGACCTTGTCTCAGAGGAATATTCCCTCGGTAGCCGACTCCCCGGCCCCAGAGTCCCAGGTTCTCCTGGGAAGTGGCCGGCTGTGAGATGGCCCCACGCTCTAGGAAATGGTGCTTCAGGGTTTGGCTCTTTTTTTTTTTTTTTTTTGCGGTACTGGGGATTGAACTCAGGGGCATTCTACCTCCAAGCTACACCCCCAGCCCTATTTTGTAGTCTTTATTTTTTTGAAACCGGGTCTCACTAAGTTGCGGAGGGCCTTACTAGGTAGCTGAGGCTGGCCTCGAACCCGGATCCTCCGGTCTCAGCCTCCCAAATGCTGGGATTACAAGTGTGCGCCACCACACCCGGCTGGTTTGGCTCTTAAATTCCTTCCTGCAGCCAGGGCTGGTGGCACACACGCTTGTAACCCCAGGACTTGGGAGGCTGAGACAGGAGGATCGCAGGTTTGCAGCTAGCCTCAGCTTCTTAGTAAAGCCCTCTGCAACTTAGTGAGACCCTGTTTCAAAATAAAGAATAAAAAAAAATACAGGGCTAGAGATGTAGCTTGGAGGTAGAATGCCCCTGGGTTCAATCCCCAGTACCACAAAAATAAATAAATAAATAAATAAAATAAAAATTGGGGGGAACCCAGGGCCCCAGAACCCGGCATCTAGGTTTGCCCCATGTCCTTTAGCTAAAGCCCAGTGAGGGGAGCCAGGAGCTCCCTCTCCTCCGTAGTTATTCCTGAGGTACAAAAAATTTTAGATGAGGTCTTTTCTTCCCTCCCAAGAAAGCTTCCGTGAGGGGTCATGGCAATGCTTATCTTTCTAGTCCTCCTTTCCCCCTAAACAAGACCCCGTATGTAGTCAGGGCAGATCCTGTCCGCCCTTTGGGGTCTTCTGCGGCTGTGCCATCTTCTCCAGGAACCGCTGTCCCTCTGGTCTCAGCAGGCCACAACTGCTCCCCAGGGGACCGAGTGTACTTCTTCCCCTTGATGGCTTCCCTGCCACGCCCCCCGTCAAGAAGCACGGCTTCTTAGTTACACTCACACACACACAGCGGCCATACACACACACACACACACCCGTGCACACACACTCAGGCACACTCGCACACCCGACACAGCCGTCCCCAGGCCCCTCGCTGTCCAGAACAACAGAAGGAGAAGGGCAAGGTCCCACGCGCTCAGTCACCAGGGCCTCGGCCCCGGCCTGTGGGTGGCCTTCCCATTCGGAAGTGCCAGCTCTCCCTGGGGGTTGACATCCGGGCCTGTGGGGAATCCCTTAGAGAGCTTGGACGCCCCAGATCCTCCCAGCCGCCTAGAGCTCAGCACCCACCCAGCTCCTGCCTAGAAGAGGAAGCCAGGCAGGGGCCCAGAGGAGACACTCCACCTGGAGTCTCTAGACCTCCCGTCCAAACAACCGGTGCTCCCCCGCCCCCAAGCCTTTGTGTCGGCCTCTTTGGTCAACTGGGATCTAGATTGGGTTTACAAAAGAGCATGTGGCAATGATGATGATGATGATGATGATGATGATGATGATGATGATGATAATAATAATAATAATAATGATGCAGAAGCAAAGGAAGGTGCTGTGGTTTAAATATAGAATGTCCCCTGGAAAAAGTTCGTGTGTTTGGCAATGGAAAACAAGTAGAGAGGTAAAATAATGGAATCGGGGTTCTATGCCGAAGAACGGATCATTTGAATGGATTTACTGGGTGGTAACTTAGCAGATGAGGCCTGGCTAGAGGAGGTGCGTCACTAGGGGTGGCCTCGGGGCTGTGTCTGCCCCTGGTTTGCTTCCTGTCTCTTTCTCTGCTTTCTGGCTCTGTCCCCTGCCCCACACTGCACTGCCACCGTGCCTGCCTTAGAGGCGGCCGTCTATGGACCGTACCACTGATACCAGGAGCCAGGTAAACTTTTCCTCCTCTGTGTTGCTTCTGTCACGTATCTTAGGCACAGAGATAAATATATATGTATATATGTATATATATATAAAACGACTGAAACCGATTAGGGCAGGATTGTACTGATCAGCTAAAAGACAATCGACTGCAGTAGCCTTTCCACCCTCCGCAGTCACGGAGGAGTGATTAAATAGAGTCGGTTTGGCATCTTCAGCGGCCCTTTCCCAGGTAGGCGCCAGAGACAGGCGTCACAGGGCAGCGCTGAGAACGGCACCGCCTCCGGGAACTTCCGAGGTGTGAGCCGGGCCGCAGACCCCCGCCCTGACCACCCTTGGCTTTTACCACCAGCTTCCTCTTCCCAAGCCCGCACGACAGAGCAGTGACCTCTCGATGAGGGTCAGCGTCTCGACCCCAGCACGCCGTCACCGCACCTTGTCCCTTGTCAATGGGTGGAACCCTCAGCTGTACACATCGAGGGCCGTCCCCTGGGCAGAGGTCAAGGGTGAAGAACAAAGCCCGCTCCCCGCACCCAGCCAGCCTGTCCCCTGCTGCCCCTCGAGTCCTCGCTCCGCCTCAGCCCGTCCACCTGCCGGCCTGGCTACTCTCGTCTGAATTAGGTTTGCCTCGGAATATCCCAGTAGAGGCTTCTGACTTCTTATAAGAGAAACTTTCAAACACACACAAAAGTAGGGAGAATAGTACAATGGTGCCGAACCTCCAGGTCCAGCCGTGACCCGTGTTGTGCTAAGTCCAGCAGTCCACTCTGTGTCGGCCTCCCCTCCAGCATTGGGGACACGGCAGAGCCCCTCTTGTGGAGTGAGGGGCCTGGACAAGTGAGGGGTGTTGCTTAGTTATGGCAAAACATACACAACACCAAATTCCCCATCCGCGCCCCTTTGAAGGGTACGGTTCGGGGGTTTTGAGTACGTTCACGGTGTGCGGTAGCCATGGCTACCCCTGGGCTCCGAAGCTTTCCCTAGAACTCCGCCCCCATCAGACAAAAGCTCCCCGCCCCCCTCCCAGCCTGGCA
>PVLC010004572.1:0-37500 GCA_004027655.1 Graphiurus murinus | reverse complement strand
GGTCTGATTTTTATGGAAGGTGGAAGGGAGCTTTCCTGGGCCAGGGCAGGCCAGGAGTGAGCCAGCCAGGCGACGAGGGGCCAGAGAGTGTGCAGGAGCCGTACCCAGCTGGGTGGCCTTGCCGGTGGGAACATCTTGCAGGAGTGGCCAGAGCTTGGGTCAGAGGACGCCACAGGTGCCTCCTCTTTGGCACCTACTTATCACGATGTCCCTCTCTGACATCAGAGGGACACAATGGCCATTGCTGTCGCCTCCTGATTCCCTGTGACGGTGAGTCTGGCCTTCGCCCAGGAGGATCCCCACTCTGTGCAGTCGGCCATGCTTGGGGCTGGTGACCGCAGCAGATTGGAAAGGAAGCGGGGTCTTGATGCCCCCCCGCGTTGACGGCCCTGGTCCCCTCTCTGTGTGCCTGCTGAGTGGCAAGCCCCCTGCAGCCGGGGCTCCCCCACGGACTCTTTCTTGGGCTGTCCTGAGCAGTGGTCCCCTGATTTTCACAGTCCGGTGACTCAAGACAGTCGCTGGTCAGCCTCGTCCAGGCGCCTCATCACACTCCCTGGGGTGGACACCGTCCTGTTCTTCTCTCTGCCCGGGGCAGATCTCTGCTTGGTACCCATATTCTTGACCCCCATCTTCCTCAATATCGGGACCCCAGTTTTTATGCTGTAGCTATGCCTGTGGCTCAGGGCACCCTGTGGCCAAGCTGTTCAGTGAGCTATAGATGGAAATGTTTAGCTACTGAGAAAGCCTCTTAAAAGAGGGGAGAGGTAGCCGGGTGTGGTGGTGCATGCTTGTAATCCCAGTACTTGGGACCCTGTTTCAAAATAAAGAATAAAAAATAGGACTGCGGGTATAGCTTGGAGGTAGAATGTCCCTGGGTTCCATCCCTAGTACCAGAAAAAAAAAAGGGTGGGGGGAGGTGAGTTCCCATCTGGCACTTTTTTCTTCCCCATGCTTAGAATATAGATGTAATGGTTGGAGCTCTAGCAGCCACCCTGGACCCTGAGGTGGCTGTTGAGAACAGAAAGCTCATGCTGGGGCTGATGGAGAATCAAGAGAGGGGCCTGGGTTACCGCTGTGGAGTCGCCACGGCAAACCTGAGTGTCACCTGTCAGGCACCTCTATGTGAAGGAAGAGTAAACTTCTTTCTCCCTTAAGCCCACTCTTATTGGGGATTTTCCTGTGAAATGCAGACGAACTTAATCCTAACTGACATAGCCTAACAGAGAACTAAGCACTCAATAGCTACCCGATGACGGAGCCAGTCATGGGGGCGCAGGTGTTGAGTTTCCTTTAAACTCAGGCTGCTGAGGTGTGGGGTGAGGGCTGCCCAGGGCTGGGATGAGGACAGGTCGCCAGGGTCATCAGGGACCTCTGTCCAGCTCCATGTGGCCTGGCTGTGTTTGCTATACCGCAAATAACTCGCTTTCAGAGAACTGTGATATTCTGCATTGAGACTTAAAAACAACAACAACAAAAAAAAACTCGACATGTTGGTTCCTTAACACACACGACACATGATCATTTTCTTGAACTTGCAGCACCCTTCTTGTGTGTGTGTGTGTGTGTGTGTGTGTGTGTGTGTGTGTTTGTGTTACTGGGGATTGAACTCAGGTGCATTCTACCTCTGAGCTACACCCCCAGTCCTATTTTTTATTCTTTATTTTGAAACAGGGTCTCACTAAATTGCAGAGTGCCTTACTAGGTAGCTGAGGCTGGCCGCGAACCTGGATCCTCCGGTCTCAGCCTCCCAAGTACTGGGATTACAAGCGTGCGCCACCACACCCGGCTCCTTCCTGTGGATTTTAACTTTTGACTTTGGTTGAGAAGAGCCCACCTCACAGGGAGATGTGGCACTGTGCCGACTCACGGCGCACAGGCCGACCTCGGCCACGTGGGGCCTCTAGGAGGCCTGGCACGTTCCACTGACCGTGTGAGTCCAGCTTCTGAGCAAGCCGGACGCCACTGGCTGGTCAGTCCTGTAAACGTGCTCCTTATGCACGAATGTTAACCCGGGCTGCAGAGGAGGCAGAGACACACGGAGCGGAGGGAGGCTCACAGCTGCTCCCAGGAGGCCGACGCCCCCTGCTCTGGGCTCAGGTGGGAGGTGGGCAGTATCCGCTGGACCCCATTGGTGAGGCTAGTTGAAGAAGAGCCAGAGAAGATGGCCAGATTTTAGAAAACCTAGACTGTGAGGCTGGGGGGCAAGACCCTCAGAAGCCGGGGTGTGGGCAGGGAAGGTTCTGGGTGAGGAGCGTGGGCAGAGCAGGCTGTGGGCGGTGCGGTGCGGAGCCTGGACCGGCGCTGTGTGAATCTGAGCTCTGAGCGCGGCCGCCCCGTCCCCCTGAGCCGGGGTGACTCAAGCACGCGCCGGGCGTGGGCCTCTCGCAGCATACCTTGAGAGACAGCAGTGAGAGGCGAGCGGCTATGGGGCAGCCGGGCCAGGAGGACCGAGGGGCGGGGCAGGGTCACCTCGGGCAGGGAGGCAGGCTGGGGCCGGGACCGGACACGCTAGACCTCGAGCGCTGTCCAGGTTGGATCGGCACCGTGAGCGCGCAGAGCTCTGGCCATGTTTTCCCATTGGATGATTCTGTCAAGGTGGGTGGCAGAGGCGTGGTCCCCTTTACACACGGGGAAGCGCAGGCCCAGAGAGGCCGAGAGATGCCTCAGTCTCGGGCCGCGGTGTGTGGCAGCGAGGTGGGTCTCAGCCCATCTCCAGGTGGGACTGAGTTGGAGGGGAGCACCGGCGACTCCCCCCAAATGAACAGCATCCCCCCGCCTCTCATTCCTGGGTGCTTAGCTTGGTGAGCCCTGGTTTGGGTCCCAGAATAGCCGGGGCTGATGGAAAGGGACCACGGGGCGGCTGCAGCTGAGATCTGACCTCCGTGGGGCTGGGGCCCGTGATCCTCTGCGGGCTGGGGCCTGTGGGCCGACCCAGCCTGGAGAGCAGCGGACCTCCCTCCCGCAGTCCTCCAGGGTCCTCCCCCCAGCTCTCCACGACACCTCCTGCCGGAGGTGGCTGCTGGCGAGTCACCCGGAGCCCACGGAGCTGACAATCGGGGCTGGGTGGCTCCACCTCTGGGCCCCCTGTAGCCGTGTGGGGCTCGGCCCGGCTCCTGCTCAGAGGTCCCCAGTCGTTAGGGTTCGGCTAAATGGGCTGCTCCCCAGAAAACCTCCTGTGCGGCCATGCAGCCGTGCTCAGAGGTGAGATCATTGAATCCGGATGCTAACCTCGTCCATGGCTAAATGCACGGATGGATGCATAACGTGAACAGACTTGCTGGATGGTATCTGCGGCAGGGAGGGGGAGCCTGGGGGAGGTGGGTCACAGGACGCAGGGCCCTGGGGACTCGAGCTGCCCCGGGTCCCTTCCTCTGTCTCTTTCGCTTCTTGGCTGTTGTGAGATCAGCAGCTTTCCTCTGCCACGCTCTGCCACCGTGGT
Source organism: Graphiurus murinus (assembly GCA_004027655.1). NCBI lineage: Eukaryota > Metazoa > Chordata > Mammalia > Rodentia > Gliridae > Graphiurus > Graphiurus murinus. The sequence goes on along the minus strand of PVLC010004572.1, from coordinate 34,061 downwards.
GTCTGTGCCTTAGAGCTGGCCAACCATGGACGAACCTGTGAAACCGTGAGCCACATAAACCTTTCCTCCTCTAGGTTGCTGTTGTCAGGTATCTTGGTCCCAGTGACAAAACAGCTGACTAATACATGACCCCCAGGGCCAGGTCTGTCATCACACTCTGAAGCATCAAACCCCTCAGTGCTCCCGTTTTGATAATTGGGTAACAACGTATCACTTATTGTCAACTTCACAAGGCAAGGTTTATTAAAGTGTAAGCACACAGAAAAGCGTGCTTTTCATCGGTGGTGAGCTTGCACAAACCGAGCACACTGGCGCCACCCAGGTGCCCCCGCCCTTGAGAATCAGAGCGCCGGCCGCACCACAGTTCCCCCACCGGGGTGCTGTCTGGTTTTGAACCTTAGGTGGCCGCCATTTGTCTGTCTGGCTTCTGTCATGTGAACGTTATGAGTCGCAGAGGTGCAGACCCGTGGAGTTGATGGCTGCTCACTTTCTCTGCTGGGGGACCGGCCGCCCTCCGTAGGGACCGTAAGTCCTGCCCCCACCCGATGGCTGATGGACGCCAGCAGTGTGCAGGTCGGGGTCCTGATAGAGAAAGCTCTGCCAGTCCCGGGCACACTCACAGGCGTCTCTGTCAGCTAACATCAGGGTCGCTGGTGTCCGGCTCGCTCGGGAGCAGCTGGCGTCCCGCCCCCCTGGCGGCTCCCTGAGCAGGCGCCATGTCTTCTGTCTCTTGGGCCTTACGCTGCACCCGGCCCCTCCGCCGCCTGCCCAGCCCCGCACCAAGGCAGGTGTCCTTCCTCACCTGGAGATTGAGGGTACTGTCGCCCCCATGAAATGCCCTGGTTCCCGTGCCAGGCAGTGCCCAGCACCGAGTCCTCACCCGCTCTCCTGTCCCAGGCACCCGGTGCGGAGTGCGGACGGGGACCCCAGCGGACAGGGCGCTGGGCTCTCCAAGGACGCTCTCTTCCTAGGCGCAGCCTTGGGTTTCTGGGCTTGGGAGCCACCAGCCGTTGCTATAGCAACCCCATACACCAGGCTCACACTAAAAATAGACCACCTTCATCCGGAGGGTAGGAAAATCAAGAAAAATCAAAGCAAGGGAGGGTCCCATCTGCCAAGCCGCCAGGCCCCCGAGGGGCCCCTAGGCTCCTAGCTGCTCAGGGCTCTGTAACTGCCCGCCTGAGGGTGGGAAGGCTGGGGGCCATGGCACACCCCTTGAGGGTCCCTGAGGCTACTGGGGTGCCATCTGCTCCCCACACTCCACACTGTCTTCTTTCAAAGCAGAAGCACCGGGTTTCATAGTAAATCACATATAGTTTTATTCCTATTTGGGTTTTATTCTGTTTTCAATCTTAGCTCTTCTGCAAATATTTTTCAAGGGCAGGGACTTAATTAGCAAGATGGCTAATTCCCTGGGCGTTAGAAAGGAGCTGGAAATGTTGGTGGGGACCTGAGCGAGCGTGGGCGGGGAGGGGACGGTCTTCGGATCTTCTGTCCCACGGAAGAGGGATGAGTTACCTCCTGCTCTGGCGCCCTGTGTGGACGCAGGCTCAGCCCTGATCCGAGATGCCACGCGTCATATTCTGAATGCACTCTCTTGCATTTTCTGAGTCATAGAAGTAAAATAACATTTCCCAGTGCTCGAAAGCTAGACAGCCTCTGAACTTAGGACGCCATTCACCAAGACTGCAACAAATTATTTGAGGGGCGGCCCCAGCTCCCCGGGAGAGGTCGCCCTTCCCTGTAGGTCCGAAACTGCACCCAGCCGGCTGCCATGGAATTGGGAATCCTAAAGGCGGTGGGAATAACTGGAACCCAGGGTGGCAGGGCCCTGTGGCAGCACCTCGTCACCGAGGGCAGGTGGCCGTGCTTGCCATAGGGATAGCAGCAGCAAAGCAGCCATGGAACAGCGCAAGCTCAGGCTGTTGCAGTGGTGCACGCCTGTACAATCCTAGTACTTGGGAGGCTGAGACCCGAGGATCGAGACTCTCAACAGCTTAGTGAGACCCTGTTTCAAAACCAAAAGGGCTGGGATATAACCTAGAAGTAGAAACTTCTGGGATCAACCTCCAGTAAGACATACACAGCCCTATGGCATCCCCTATCCCTGGTAAACGGATCCTGAAGTTCCTGGAAGTAAAATAGACAGGAAGCCCCGCCCCTCAGTTCCCAGACCTGAGCCAGGTCACAGCCCCAGGGCCCTTTGAGTGAAAGGGGAGCCAGTCAGGTCCCCTTGTGGGAGGAGCCCAGGACGCCAGGGAGCACCTCAGACCTCAGGGCCGCTCCAAGGGGGCCTTCAGCCTTTTGGGAAAGGGTCACCTTAGACTCCTGAAGGCAGGACAGTGATCTGAGACCAACACCAACTGCCGGAAGCTGGCGGGGAGCAGGATGGAGGGCCCAGGCCTTCCTGGAGCCCATTGGAGGGTCGGGGGGCAGCGGGGGAGCGAGGAATTTCCTGCAATCTAATCGGCGCTGGTATGTGTGAGCCGCGTGTCCGTGATGAGAAGGTGCCGGTGACAGCCGTGGAGCGGGGTGCTGAGCTGTCGGCTGACGGCGGGCGGAAGCCGCAGGACCCCGTGTCAGTGTGTCCCCAGCAGAGCCCTCGTGGCATCTCAGGACGACAGGCAGGACTCTACACCGCTTCCCACCTGTGGAAGCCCAGCCCTTCCCACGGGGAGAGAAGGACTAGGCGACCCAGAATACATCCTTCTTCTGGCCTGGGCTGTGTTTTATTTTGGGGGGCGGTGCTGGGCATGGAACCCAGGGCCTCGAATATACTACGGATGCGGATGCGCTCGACCACTGGTGGCCCCCCCAGTCCTTGGAGAGGGGGAGAGGAAGCCAAGCCCAGTGTGCTCTTGTGTGTGGGGAGGGCAGAACGGGCAGGGGAAGGAGGAGGAGCTCCCCAGGCGCCCTGCAACCCTGGAGCTCGCTCAGCCTGGTCTCTTGGATCCGCAAGCTGCAGGTGGAGAGGGACGTGCGTGTGTGTGTGTGTGTGTGTGTGTGTGTGTGTGTGTGTGTTACTGGGGTTGGACCAGGGGCATTCCACATCTGCACTACACTCCCAGCCCTTTTTTTACTTATTTATTTATTTATTTTTGTGGTACCAGGGATGGAACCCAGGGGCATTCTACCTCCGAGCTACACCCCCAGCCCTATTTTTTATTCTTTATTTGGAAACAGGGTCTCACTAAGTTGCGGAGTGCCTCACTAGGTAGCTGAAGCTGGCTGCGAACCCGGATCCTCCAGTTTCAGCCTCCCAAGTACTGGAATTGCAAGCACGCGCCACCACTCCCTGCTCTTATTTTTTTTTTATTTTTTTGAAACAGATTCTTGCTAAGTTGCTGAGGCTGGCCTCTAACCTCCGATCCTCCTGTCTCTGCCTCCCAAGTACTGAGATTACAGGTGGGCACCCCCACACCCAGCCCTCCCTTGTGGTGGTTCAGGAACTTCGAGGCTCAGGACAGCCGGGTGTTTCTCGATGTCGCCCTGGGCAAAGGTCCCTTCACCCGCATTGTGAAGTCCCGCCTGAATTCCCCTTGTGAGGCCTCCAGCCGTCAGCCTCCACCTGCCTGCCTCCCAGCCTCTGCACCGGGCCACTCTGTCCCTCCTTTCTAAAGAGCCTGGGGCTGGAGCTGTGCTGCACTGCGGTCCCACAGCACACAGTCCCCAGCAAGGTGTAGTCACCCGTCCCCTTGTTGTCAGCATATTCAGAGAGTCGTGCATCTGTCGCCACGATCAATTTTAGAGCATTTCATCGCCCCGAGAAGAAACCCTGTGCTCTTTAGCTGTCACCTCCCGTCCTCCGTCCTGGCCCTCATCTCCCTGCCTCTGCGGATCGGCCTGCCATCTCTCATGGCATTGTGGTCGGGGCTAAGATAATGCTCCCCTGAGCTTAGCCCCTGAGGAGGAGGGGCGCCGGGGGGACCAACCTGCCAGGGATTGAAGCCCGTTTATGAGACCTGAGTCTGTACCCTGCCGTGAAGCCTGTCTCGGGGGAATAAACAAGAGAAGACCAATTAGCAAGAAATCCGCCTGCCGTCCAGGGATTCTTGCGTGTGTGGGGAAGGAGCTGTCCAGGAAGGCTGCAGGGAGGAGGTGGCCTTCGGCTGGACCCAGGGCCGCCACATTGGGATAAGCAGGTGGGAGGCAGGGGTGCAAGGCTGGAGTCTGTGGCCTGTTTGTACAGGGTGCCTGGGGACCTGGTGGGAGAGGAGCGGCAGGGCTGGGGTGAGGGCGATCTGAAAGCACCCAGCGTCAGCCCGCGAACACTGGACGGGGCGTCGACTCTGGCTGTGAGCACCCAAAGCCAGAGCACCCACCCACCCAGCCCCTCCCTGGCCACCCCACCCCCACCCCCAGAACGTGTTTGAGCAGCCCCGGTGGGTCCCAGCCCAGGGCCCTGCTGTCCTGGGGGCAGACAGGGGGCGACATGGAGTGAGTGTGGGCACGGGGTGGCACCACTCCTGCGCTGTCGGCGCTCACCCTCCTTTCCTGCGTGTGTGCTTCGGGAGCCAGGTCCGAGGTCCCCCCCACCCCCCCACCCCCGGCTGAGACCGCCGCACCCCTCTGTCGGCCTTGGCCCTGGTCCTGCCTCTGGCAAGTGCTGCTCTTCCTAGATGGAAAGCGGCTCTGGAAAGACCAAGGCGACCCTGCAGGAGGCGGGAGGGAGGGAGGAAGGGAGGGAGAGGCGCCATCTTCGGGGGCTGCGGACGGGCACAGGCTGAATGGCCTTGGGAGAGGGCGAGTCCTGGGCAGCCCAGACTCCTGCTCCGGCCCCCATGGGCAGCAATGGCGGTGGCTGAGAGAGAAGAGAGAGAGCAGGAGCCCAGGCTCAGAGGGAGAACTGGGAACCGGCTCACGCCCTAGGAGGCTGAACACAGAAGAGGCCAGGGTGTGCGGGGCCTGGAGCCGTTCCTGGGGGAGGAGGTGGGCTCCCTCGGGCCCTCTGAACCCCGCGCCCCAGGCCACCACCTGGTGCGGAGGCCGGGAGGGCCCGGGCATCTCCAGGCGCACAGGGGGGCCTTTGCTTTCTGGGCTGTCGCTGCCCAGCCCCTGCGTCCGCAGACATGTTTCTTTAATGAATGGATGCCGTGCCGAGGATCAGAACCTCCTCTAATCTGGAAAGCAGGCCAAGATCAGGACTTGGGCAGAGGCTTCTAATTTGGAAAGTGACCCCATCTGGCAGGGAGGAGTGGGCCAGAGGGCAGGGCCAACGCGGTGCAGCCCCCAGGTACCAGGGAGCCATGGGCCGGTTGCTCAGGCCCTTGCTGCCCGGAAGGTGTCCACGGGAGAGTCTGGGGACATTGCCCGAGCTCCAGGGGCTGGGGGTCGCCCTCAGGTGGGGTTCCTCTGCCTTCAGGCTGGGGGCCGAATGGACCCCTGGAGCTTTCAGGAGGGCCCTGAGTCAGTGAGGTGCTGTGGCCCTGTCCTCTGGGTGTGGGCAGAGTCAGAGGTGACCCAGGAGCTGAGCTCTGGGTCCCCAAGGTGGCTGCCACACCTCGTGACCACTGCAACAATGACAGGGACCTCTATGTCCCCTCTGCCCATCTGCCCCATCTATCTCTGCCATCTCTATTTCTGTCCACCTCCAGCCTCTGCTGTGTCTGTCTCTTCCCTCCATCTGGACGGGCCTGGGCTCAGCACCCTCGGCTGTTTTCAAAGCAGGGCTCCCTGTGCTGGACATCAGATGGGTGTCGGGGTCCCTTCTGAGCTGTGTGTGTGTGTGTGTGTGTGTGTGTGTGTGAGAGAGAGAGAGAGAGAGAGAGAGAGAGAGAGAGAGAGAGAAACAGACACACACTGGGGATAAAACCCAGGGGCCTTCTACCTCCAGGCTACCCCCTCAGCCCTATTTTTAATTCTTTATTTTGAAACAGGGTCTCACTAAATTGCAGGGCCCTAAGTAGCCACAAACCTGCTATTCTCCTGTGTCAGCCTCCCAAGTACTGGGATTACAAACGTGCGCCACCATACCCAGCTATCTTATATCTTTATTTGGAAACAGGATTTCGCTAAGTTGCTGAGAGCCTCACTAAGTTGCTGATGCTGGCTTCAAACCTGCAATCCTCCTGTCTCAGCCTCCCAATGGCTTGAGGACCGGCCTTTTGAGCCAGCGGCTCCACCTCCTTCCTGCAGGGGCCGGGACGTAGCTGGTAGGTGGACCCCTGTTTGGGTCCATCTGGACACCGTGAGTGACGGAAACTCTACCTGGCTTGAGCACGTCGTCTCAGAGCAGTGTCGGGTGCTTTTCTTCATGTGCCCTGGTCCTGAACCACCCTTCCTCATGGTCACGGATGGCTGCCTTTGTGGGTCCATGTTCTGGGGTGAGGGGGAGGAGGAAGGAGACCCTCACCACCATGGCGTGGAGGGCCTTCCCTGCTCAGAAGTGCTGTGCTGGGCCTCTCCCCGTTTCTATCTTGCTAATGAAGCCTGTTACCTGAGGACAAAGGTTCCAGAGGCCAAGAGGCGCCAGGGCCAGGGCCGGCCGAGCCAGCCAGCACGGAGGATCCTCCCGTGAGCTCAGGCTGCGGGCGGAGGCGCCTCCGTGCTCCTCAGACGCCCTGTGAACAGCAGGACTGTCTTCACGGGCGCCAAGGCGGCCGAGGTGTGGCCTGGAGCCTGACCTGCAGGGCGCCCGGCAAATTCAGGGCATGGAACAGGCTCCTGGGGGACAAAACAGCCCAGGCCCGAGGAGGTTCTAGAATACTAGATTGGAGCTACAGACCCCGTCCCTAGGCAAGGCAGAACAGGACCCAGGAACGAAGCTGTGCCTGAGCGCCCTGTGCAGGTCCTGCAAGAAGCAGATCCCAAGCTGGTCATGGTGGTGCATTCTTGTTTCCCCAGTACTTGGGAGCCTGAGTCCAGGAGGATTGCAGGTTCGAGGCCAGCCTCAGCAACTTAGCGAGACCCTCAGCAACTTAGTGAGATCTTGTTTCCCAATAAAAAAAAAATAAAAGGGGCTAGGGGTGTAGCTCAGAGGTAGAATGCCCCTGGGTTCAATCCCAATCCCTAGTACCACAATAAATGAATTAAACAATCAATTAATTAATTAAATAAGTAAGCAAGCAAGCTGGCCGGCCCCACAACAGGCAGGGGACTGCAGAGCCAATACCTGGGAGGGAGGGAAGCAGGAGAAGACAGCGAAAGCCTTCAACGCCGCTCCACATCTAGCCGCTGTAGCCAGCTCCCCAGTGAGGCTAGGATTTCCTGCACCCCTTTCCTTAAAGCCTCCCTGCCCAAGGTTATCACAAGAAATTGGGCCAGGGGACTGTGGGTGTCCCTCAGTCACGGAGCACTTGCCTAGCGTGCGTGAGGCCCTGGGTTCCATCCCCAGCACCACTTTCAAAAACAGAAAGGGCCGAGTGCAGTGGGGGGCAGGGGGGCCAGGCCGGGCCAGGACCTCTCTCGCTCGTCCTTCCTGTGGGACCTGGCTGCTTCTAAGCTCTGCCTCGTGTCTCTGAGCCACCCTGCTCAGTGGCAGAGCACCCCTGGGTTCAGCCCCAGTGCTGGGGGGGGAGGATACTGAGTAGCTCACAGAGTCTGCAGGATGCCAGGCACCAGGCAGGGGGTCCCCGGGGGTCCACAGGGACTTCTGGAGCACCGATGGTGGTGGCTCTGGCACATGCCAGGGCTTCTGCCCGGCTCTGGACCGAGCTCTGTGCCCCAAATGCAAGGTTGAGCCCCGAGCCCCAGTACGACTTCAGAGACAGGTTCTTAAGGAGATGACTACGGGTAAATATGGCTCTGAGGGCGGGGTCCTAAACTGATAGGACTTTGGCCTCTGAGAAGAGAGAGATCATGAGAAGATAGCCCGCCCCAAGCCCCGGCAGGGACCCTCCCCAGGGCCAGACCCGCTGGTACCATGATCTTGGGCTTTCTGCTTCCGGCACCATGAGAAAAATTAATGTCTGTCCTGTGAGCCGCCCCGTGCACTTGGTTCGGACAACTGGAGCTAAGACGGCCACCCACCTCTGGAGGTCAGGGGACCTGCTTGGAGCCTGCTTCTGTGCCCTAGAATCTGAGTCTGGCCCATAGCATCCGCCGGTCAGGTCTGGGCCTGGAGGTGGCTTGCCAGTGTCACAGCGTGACTGAGGAAGCGAGTCTTGGGGGAACCCCCTCCCGAGAGCCCTGTTTTCCTGCTCCAGGGGCCAAGCACTGGGAAGATGTGCAGAGATGTTGGATGGCCAAAAGAATGACAGTGGCCCACTCAATATGCTGTAGTCTTTTTATTTCTTGCGGTACTGGAGATTGAACCCAAGGGCGTTCTACTTCCGAGCTACACCCCCAGCCCCATTTTTTATTCTTTATTTTGAAACAGGGTCTCACTAAGTTGTGCAGGACCTCACTAAGTAGCTGAGGCTGGCTGTGAACCCGCATCCTCCTGTCTCAGCCTCCCAAGTACTGGGATTACAAGCGTGTGCCACCACACCCAGCTTAAAAGGCCCACTCAAGAGAGAGGGGGGATTCGGGGAAGGGTCCCAGCAAGGTGAAGGCCAGCTGCATGGAGACCTTCTCATGTAGGGACCCTTCCTTGGTAGAGCAAGGCTCCAGACAGGTCATCAGCTTTGTATGCTAAAAAAAAAACAAACAAAACTGCCCCTTTTGGAACAGCAAAAACAAGTCCATGGCACAGTCCACAGGCAGATCTAGTTTTCTCTCCCATGAATGGGGCCATTACATGGACCGCTGTGGGGACAGCAGCACACTACTGCCCTTCACCCCGTCAGCTACTCAGAGGCCGGAGCAAAGGCCGCTGGGTAGTCACTGGTACCCTCTGGGCGGGGTCCGTAGCCATGGCAACCCCTCCCATGCAGGGCATCTGGAGTTTCCTCTCCTCTCCATTCTCTTCACCTGGAATTTCCCCAAAAGGTTTCTGCTTACAAATTACAGTAAAATATTATTCTTGCCTCCCCTGCAGGTGACCCGGCTCACCTTGAGTGGAGTTGTGGGTGTTCCCAAATTCCTTAGTCACATAACTACACTTTCAATGGCTAGTTGGCGTCCTCTCTGCTTGTGCCTTCCAAGCTTACCTTTATAAGGGCAACCTCTGTGCTTCCTTTGTTTCCCCGAATTCTCATGGGGCAGGTGGCTGCCACTCTCCCTGCTGCCTGCGTTCATGTCCCTAAAAGGTCCCAGAAGCTCAGGTGGGGTCAGCGTCAGCCGGCTCTGCCCCAGGCGAGCTCCGCTCTTGAATCAGTCCCTTGGCCCAGGACTGCGTGTTTCCTTCGAGGATCTGGGTTTCGGAAACTGTTATCCTTGGAAGAATCCAGACCACAGCTTTTGGCGTTCTGTTGATCCCGATGCTTTGTGAATTGGGTTGATGAGGGGCCCTGTTAGCCCTTGGCTGTGTCTCAGCCTCAGTCTCCACGTCCACATAATGGGGAAATGGTGTCACCCGTCTTTTCTTTTTTTTTTTTTTTTGCGGTACTGGGGATTGAACTCAGGGGCATTCTACCTCCGAGCTACACCCCCAGCCCTATTTTTTATTCTTTATTTTGAAACCGAGTCTCACTAAGTTGCGGAGTGTCTCACTAGGTAGCTGAGGCTGGCCTCGAACCCCAATCCTCCGGTCTCAGCCTCCCGAATGCTGGGACTACAAGCGTGCACCACCACGCCCGGCTACCCGTCTTCTCTTGTAAGCCGCTCTTCTGCATGTGCTACATACAGGACCGGGCTGGAGTCTGTGTGTCCAGCACGGGAACAGGTCTGTGACCGGTTGGCTTTCCTGTGAGCCTGGGGCCATAAAGCCAGAACTCAGGTATTCAGTCCCAGCCTGGGCCGCGTGGACTTGCCGAGTTGGGAGTCCACACTCTGGCACCTGCTCAGCCCCCTGCGCCTTGAGTGAATTCCCAGCGTCACTAAGCGGGAGAGAGCAGCAGAGCGTTAGTCTCCGCAAAGGTTCCTATCCAGACATCTAATAGTAAATGGTCTTCCTCCTTGAATCTGTTTTCTTTTTTAAGACTTTTCTTGGTCGATTGCGATTATCATTACAGTGAGGTTCCGAGAGATAGGCACGTGAGCACAGCGGTCAGTGTGCGCCCCTCCTGCCTACACATATCACTGAAACTAGCATTGATCACTTCGTATAGGTACCTGGCATTACTTGAACTGTGTCCTTTCAAGTCTTCTTCTCCCCCCTCCGATCCCCCTCCGTTATTTACTAGAATTTCTTCTCATTTATCCGAAGACCCTTTTATTTCCCAATTTCTCTCTAGCTTCCACATACAAGAGAAAACATACATACGACCCTTCACTTGCTGTGACTCGCTAATCCCGCTTGGCATGATATCCTCTCGTTGCACCCATTTTCCTGCAAATGACGTGATTTTGTTCTTTATGGCTGAGCGAAACTCCATTCTGTGTATATACCACAGAACTGCAAGCCGTTTGTCTGCTGACAGACGCCATAGTTTGGCCATTGTGAATTGTGCTGCTGTAAACACGGGTGTGCTTGGATCACTAGAATATTCTGACTCCAGTCCCTGTGGAAAGATTCCAAGGAGTGGCAGAGCTGGGTCACATGACGATTCCATTCCTGGTCTTAAGAAAGAACAGGGAACCTCGGTTTGGGTACTATGTCTGGTACAAGGGGCTAAATGACGACCTCCCGGTGCGTACGTGTTTAAAATTCCTGCACGTTTATTGTGGGAAATTTCAAGCTTATGTGAGACAGGAGGGGGCGGAGTGGACCCTCCCTGGCCACTGGTCGGCTGGAGGCCAGTCCTGCTTCATCTCCACACACACAGCCACCTCCCTGCCTCTAGTGTCGTTTTGAAATGAATCTAAGACCAAAATCATCTTATCTATAAAGACAAATGTTCCTTTAAGAAAAAAAAAATTCTTCCTGGAATTCTAAGAGGCCATAAGACAGGAATGTCCTTCCCTGAATGGGAGAACTTAGGAGTCTGACCTTGTGCTGGCCCAGCCTGCCTGCCCTCTGGTCCTTCCTCTTTCTTTTCTGCTCTGGGCCTCTGCATTCTGTGTTTCTCCTTCCTGTTCATTATCTTCAATTCTTCAGTGCCACACCCTTCCAGCTCCGTCCCTTTACTCCACTACTCCACTCCATCCTTCTCCCTCGATCACAACTCAAATTCGATTTTTTTTTTTTTTTTTTTTTTGGTGCTGGGGGTTGGTTAAACTCAAGGGGTATTCTTCCTCTGAGATACACCCTCAGCTCTATTTTTATTTATTTATTTATTTTTCTAAACAAGGTCTCACTAACATGCAGAAGACCTCACTAAATTGCTGAGGCTGGCCTCAAACCTGCAACCCTCCTGTCTCAGCCTCCCAAGTGCTGGGATCATAGGCATGCACCATCATGCCCGGCCTCAAGTTATTATTTTTTTTTTTTTAAAGATCTGCTCTTAACTGAGCAGAATTTAACATTGCTTAGTCTTAATTTGTGAAATAGATATTTAAGGATTTGATGGTAAAGTAACTCTCAAACTTTTTTTATTTATTTTGTGCTGGGGATCAAACTCATTTTATTTTTAATTTTGAATCAGGGTCTAGCTAGGTTACTGAGGCTGGCCTTGAACCTGGGACCCTCCTCTCTCAGCCTCCCAAGTACTGAGATTACAGGTGTGCAACAGTGCGCCCAGCTCCACACTTGCCTTTTGCTCACGTGGGCCTTGAATATCTTTCCTCTCTGTTGGTCATTGGTCCTAAACAGAAACTCAGAAGGGGCTGCTCGGCCACCGTGGGGGAAGAACTCGAGATCGGGGTGAAGTCTCCATCCTGGGGCCTCTTTCCTTCAGGGCTCAGAAACCAAGCAGGCGCCAAGAAGGTTAGCAATAGCCTAGGCTGTCAGGGAGCTTGACTGTGTGCCAGAAACTTCTCTCACGTCCTCTCTGGCTTATTCCTCTCAATGGCCCTGAAATATCCACATTCCCATTGGGGACGTCAGCGGAGAAGGTGGAAGAAATGAGTTTAGTCAACTAGGAAATGGCAGAGCTAGGACCCCATGCAGGGGTCTCTACCCCGCCCGGAGACACTTCACTGTCCCTGAGAACCCTTGGGGGAGCCGACGGGGAAAGTGCAGATTCTCAAACTTGAACCCCCCAGTTGTGATATCCTTGCTCTGGGCTGAGGTCCAGGAATTTGCATTTTTAACAAAACGCCTAAATGCTTCCAACACAGATGTTATGGTGGCTCCTCTGAAACACCGTCCTCATGAGTCGATGGTTGCTGAAGATTAGTGATTAGAAAAATGGAGCCAGGCGTGGGGGCGCACGCTTGTAATCCCCGCATTCAGGAGGCTGAGACTGGAGGATCCGGGTTCGAGGCCAGCCTCAGCTACCTAGTGAGGCACTCCACAACTTAGACCCTGTTTCAAAATAAAGAATAAAAAATAGGGCTGGGGGTGTAGCTCGGAGGTAGAATGCCCCTGAATTCAATCCCCAGTACCGCAAAAAAAAAAGGAAAAATGGAGTTTTCCTAGTCAGTTCTGTGCACTTAAATTGTTTCATACTATAAAAGGAAGGAAGGAAGGGAGGGAGGGAGGAAGAGCCAGGTGTGGTGGCACACGCTTGTGATGCCAGTACTTGGGAGGCTGAGACAGGAGGATCACAGGTTCAAAGTCAGCCTCAGCAACTTAGTAAGGCTCCTTAGCAACTTAGCAAGACCCTGTCTCCAAATAAAAAATAAAATAGGGTTGGGGGTATAACCTGGAGGTAGGTAGACCCTGGGTTCGACTCCCAGTACCAGGTGGGAAAGAGAGGGGGGGTGGGGGGAAAGAGAGAGAATCTAACATTACATACGCTTGAGGGACCCCACACCTCATCCTTTAAAAACTGCTGATTCAGCCTGGTCAGCAGGTCGGGGGCGTGTCCCCAACTCCAGAATTAAGGAAGAGAGCCTGCCTTTTAGGGGAAAAGGTCAGAGCATAAGATAACAAGTCCGCAATACCCTCCATTCCCAGGAGACAGCTTAAGAGATTTAGGTTTGCAAACTAGCATATCCGATTTCTAAGAAGTCAGGCTCTGAATCCTTTCTTCCCTGGCCCCCTGCCCTCTGGGGTCCTCGCCCTGGGGCCTCCGTTCCCCTGCATCCTATTACCCTGCCTCCTTTTACAGTGCCAGAAAGCAGAAGCTGCTCCAGCCCCGGAGCCAGGACCATCCACCAGGGCCCTGTTGGGGGATCAGGGAGAACTCCCCAGTGTAGTCCGCCCCCCTCTGCTCCTCCAGCACACACAGGGGCGCTCCTGAAGCTGATTTGCTTTGGCTGCTAGGAATCACTGCAAACCTCCTGTACCCAAATGAGCGAGGGCAGAATGCATTTGCATGATTGAGCGTTTCCTCCTCTGCAGCCTCAAGCTGTGCGTGGAGCTGCACAAGCCTCAGGACACAGCTAGAGTGGAGAGCGGGTGGGTGGTCCCGCCCCCCATGGCCTCCCTCTGCCCCCCACCCCTACCGAGGTCACCCTCGCTTTTGTCACTCGGCATCTATTCCCTTTTTTGGTAAAAGGAGCCTGATTTCATCCCGGTCCCCTCTTGGAGCCGACAGCCCAGGAGCTGTGTCCCAGGTCTGGCTCCTCCTGTGGTTGGGTCTGCATGGACCGCAGCTCATGGGGCCATGCAGTAAGAACAGTTTTGTTCTGTCACATCCAAGGGGGAAGGCGACTTTCACTTTCTTCGGGGACAAGAACGAGGGACCTCGCAGGCTATCCCTGTGGACACCACTTGCAGCCACCTGGGGCCCGCGAATATGGTCACTTCCTGGCTGAGGAGGACAGGGCTCCCGCTGACTTGCACCCTGACTTGCAGGAGCTCCGGGCTTCCAGCACCCGGCCCCAAAGCATCCTCCAGGAGAGGGAGCCTGTCGCATCCTATTACCCATCCGCCCCGAGGCTGGAGTGGCACTCTCCAGGGACACCCCCACCCCACCCGGTCCCCGGTGGCACCTGACACTCAGCTACCACTTCCCCGCCCCCAGACAGTCACACTCTGACAGTCACACAGCTGCTCCGTCACCTGAGAGGCGAAGCAGCCTCCAGCTGGGGGTAGCCTCTGCCCCCCGGGGCCGTACCAGGAAGCTCTGAGGCTGCTTCTAGATCTGGGCGGCCACAGAGCAGGGGGGACTGGCCTGCCACCAACACTGGGCCCCTGGCCCCTGCCAGCTGGGTCAGCGCCAGGCTGTGGCCAGGAGGAGTCAGCGCTGGGCCTGCGGGTTTCTAGGTTGTGGAGCAGGACCCTGAGGCTCGTGCTCCGCAGTGTAGACAGGCCAGCGGGTCTAACCTCCGCAGGGAAACCCTTAGCAGCCGCCCTCGGGCGCCGGTCACGTGGTTCTAGTTATGGCTGACTGCGCGCGCTTGTTCAACCAAGGCTCCTCAAGTAGCCTCGGTTGCTTAACCTTCTAGCGCCTCAGGCTCACCACCGGCCATTCGGGGAGAGTATACATTGCCTGCATCCTGGTTACAGGGATTAAGTGAAGTAACAGGTTAAGGTGTCTCAGGATATTAATTCATTTGATATCGATTCACCGAATATTTTCTGAATTATTGAGTGTACTACTCAATAATTATTCCTATCACTGCTTATGTTTATAGCTGTGACTATCACCTGTAGGCCTAACACTTGGTCCTAAATACTAATAAATTAGTATTCTACACCCAGCACTCTTAGTTGTTGATACCTAGCAGTCCGGTGGTGGACGTGAGCAGGGTTTGCTCTGCCCCCCGGGGCTGGCGCAGGGCCAAGGGGAGCCCTCCGGCGGCCTCAGTGTCAAGAGGGCGGAGTGCAGAGGGGAGGCCTGGCGGGCTGGGGCCTGCAGTGGAGCCCGGAGCCATGATAGCCCGCTCTCGCCCATGTTGGGCTCTCTCTCCCAGGCTTGGCCTCCGTAGGCAGAGGGAGGCCACGTCCAGGCAGCGCGGGGCAGTAGAATGTCTAGGACTAGGGGCCGTGTGGCAGGTGCCCCCTTGGGACATCCAGCCCTCTCTGTCATCTCTGCAAATGCGCATCTGAGCTTGAGCTCGGCGGAGGCCGAGGCCGGTGCTGGAGGCCAGTCCATGCCCCCGGCGGCTCCTGCGGGAACCAGGTTCTGAACTGGCGTGGGTCTCTGTCTTCGGCCACAGATCCTGATCCTAGAGTCCAGCCTCTAGGAGGCTTCGTGTGGCTCTGTTAACGCTCCTCCTCCTGAAAGCCCTCCGGAGTGTGAAGTGGCCATCGAGTCCCCCATGCACGCCACGTCACAGTGTCACACAGTGTCACACAGTGACCCTTGTCGCTCAAGGGGTGCCCTCTGCAGTTGTCCTCTCTGTTTAATCGGTGCCACCTGCGCCTCGCTGGCTCTTGGGGTGACCACAGGGCGCTGGAGGCTCACATGGAACTCGGAGTCTCGGGCCTCTGCCCAGCCACGCCGCCTGGGCCTCGCTGTGACTTTCTGGCGCTCACAGTCCCCGTGGAATCTGCCGGCCACCTCGCCTTTCTCCCTCTGCGCCTGGCTGTGGCTGACACCACCTGCATCTCGGGGCTGTAGAAAAAGAACAAGGCGCTCGACGTGAGCAGAGCTTCCTTGATCACTGGACGCCGACAGGGTGACTCTAAAGGAAGCAGCTGCTAGCCGTGACACCAGGGCCACCGAGGATCCGCTGGCCAAAACGCTCCCCTTCACCCGAGCAGCTCTGGGCCCAAGACCAGCGTTACAGCGCGCCTGTGTTAAAAGGAGGAAGCCGTAGAGTGGAAGCAGAAGGTACCAGGCACAGCGCCCCTTCTCAGGTTGACACAGGAGGATTGGGGGACAGGTGTGCTGAGGGCAAGGCCCGACGCCAGCAGGGACTAGAATTCCACGCTCGTTAGCCAGGCCTCTCTGAGCCCGGTAGGAAGAAGCAGTGATACTAATTAATGATAGTCGCCAGACTTTGCCCTTTGCAGAGAGTTTGAGGGGAAAAGCGATCGGAGGTTTGGAGCCAGAGTCCTGGGTTCAAGTCCCGCTGGACCCAGTGGAATCGCCGAGTCACGCCACCCCTACTTCATGCTTCAACCTTCCCACGGGCCCTGGTGTCCACTGTGGCTGACTGATGTTTCACGGGCCTTTCTAGCATTTTCCCTGCCCGCCCTTACTCCCACCCGCAGGGCCTGGGGGGCAGGTTTCTGGCTCAGCCCCAGCCCTACTTGCTGGCAGCTCTCCTGCTCTGGGGCCAGTGCTGGCATCTGCCCGGGCTCCCACTGGCCACCGCGGTCACCTGGGGGAGTCAGGCGCCTCTGCTGGGCGCAGCTCTGACCCCCTGTGGATCTGCCCCGCCCCCGCCCTGTTGAACTTGGCTCTTGGTCAGGCACTTGAGGCTTTTTGTCTCCTTTGTCTACACGTGTGTGTGTGTGTGTGCGTGTGTGTGTGTGTGTGTGTGTGTGTGCGTGCGTGTGTGTGTGTGTGTGTGTGTGTGTGGACTCCCCAGGGCCCAGTCTGGCTCACCTCAGGATTCAGAGGGCTGCCTCTTTATCAGCCTCCTCCTGGAGAAGGGCACAGGTGGCCACCAGGAAGAGCCTTGGTGTCCGATCCCCGTTCCTCCTCCGAGAGCTACCAACTCGACCTGTTAGCTTTGCAAATCTCCGGGGAGCTGAAATGCCGGCTAGAGGGCCGAACGGGCGTTTCTAGGAAATACAGACAGCAGCGCCGGCTCCTCCAAGCGACTCTGTACCGGTGCCCCCAAGGCCTGGCCATCCGGTCCCCGCTCCCTCCTTCAGGAGGACACTGCCATTCATTCTCTCGCAGGAAACTCCTGTCCCTCCCGCCCGGACAGCGTCCCCTCAAGTTCAGGACGAGTCGGAGAGCAGAGTGTAGCTTCTGACATGACCCAGTGCTCGGACTTGCCCTGCCTGGGTGCTAAGTGTCTGGGTGACTTCGGGCCCCTCCCTGAGTTTTCCTTCTGAAACAGAGAGACTGTATGTCCGTGAGGCTGGGGCGCCCAGGATGTGGCAGATGGCTCAGGCTCCTCCTGGTGACCCCTGGCAGAGCCCAACCTTTGAGGAGATTGCCGGGCCAGGCCAGGCCCAGGGAGCTGTCTTGCTCTCCTGAGAGATGCCTTTGGAGCGTATTATAATGCCACATTCCTCCTGTTCTCCGCCAACCAGCTGGCTCCAACTGGGCTGAGATGCCAGGGAGCCGCGGTGGCCTTGGGGCCACATTTGAGAAGCAGAAGCAAATTGTCAGACGCACCCCAAAGGCATGAGCCGCCATTACTGCCGCAGCTACAACCCAGTCCTGCAGGCAGCCCAGATGGGCCTGCTGCTTCCTTCTGAACACATTCCTTGGAAGAAAGTCAGAAGACTTTCGCTTGAAATTCTATAGACAGCCATAATTTGCATTTCAAGTCTGAGTCTCCTGGGGGCAGGAAGCAGGTCGGGGCGGTTGCACGGAGATCTTGGTTGGTTCCTACGAGTTGGTCTTTCTGGTGAGTCACTGTCCCTATGGGGAGACCTCTGACCCTTTCAGGCCCTTGTTTCTGAAGACACCGACCAGTCAAAGCAGGGTGAGGATGGAGCCTCTTGGGCCCGGCTGTGAGTTTTCTCCGTAGCCTCACCTGAACGGTCACTGCCCCCCAGGACAACAGCTTCATCGTTCCTCTGAGGCTCGGGGTAAAGGGGCAGGAGGGAGCAATGGTCAGGGCCTGGACTCCGCCAGACTTCTGGGGCCAAGGGAAGCTCGGATGTCAGCTCAGACGCTCACCGGCTGTGTGGCCCCCCATGAGTCCCCGGTTTATCCCAGGACGAGGGTCTCCGTGCTGAGCCACACTGAAGCGTGTTAGCCGCTGGTGTCCGGCCTTCCACCGAAGGGAAGGGGCCATCTGTCCCACCTGCTTCACTGTTACAGCACACTTGCACATACGTGCGCCTCGCCTTCCCCCGATGAGCAGGATACAGGCTTGAGCCTGAGAGTTAGACGGGTGCAGATCAATGCGGGTCTAAGTGGCCGCTGAAATGGCGCTGGCCGAGAAGGGCCACTCTGAAGCCCGCACTGTCTGTGAGACTTCCGTCAGGCGTGATGCTCCCTTACAGAATGCGCTGGAAGGAGGAAAGTCTTGCCAGGGGGACCTCAGGGAGCAGATCCAGGGCAGACCGAATTGTTTTCTTTCTGGGCCTTTGTGCAAACCAGCTATACTTAACTCTTACATCTCCTCTCTGCAATGTCCCAATCCCTTAGGCTGTCCACAGCTGCTCCTGGCCAGACAACAGCCACATCACCCTGTCCCCAAGCAGAAAAAGCAAATCAGGAGCTGGTCTGACAGGCCCCCTAAGTGTCAGGCTTCCAGATGGGGTGCGGGTAGGGTTATACACAATTTCCCCATTGCCCGACACACCCACCCCGGGCTGATTCCATCTTGGACGAATTCTTTCTCATAGACTCTCATTACATACCTGTGCCTTCTGTCCTCAGCTCCAGGGTCAGAATGAGGGTGACAGCCAGCCAGCCAGTCCACTCCATCTGTCCCCAGGCCCAGTGCCGTGGGATAGACAGATACTCACGCACAGATACGGCTGTGTGCAGCCTAGCAGGCTAATCCTGAGGGGATTAATGCTGTCCAGCCAACTTGCCTGCCAGGATTAACTTCTTGTTCTTGTACCTGTCTCTGTGTGCGTGCGTGTGTGTGTGTGTGTGTGTGTGTGTGTGTGTGTGTAACAACCAGATCAAGAGAAGGAACAAATGTGATAACCTTGCTTTCTTGGTGTTGCTCAAAAGGAAATGGGCTTTGCCCTTATCGGTGGGAATGGAAAGGGAACCTGACATCCTCTGCCAGCTCTGAGATAGCAGAGGCTTTTGCTGAGGCCCGATAACCCGAACATCGCCGTGCGTTCAGACGCCAGGCCCTCCGAGCCGTGCAGCCGAAAGCGTGGCCTAGCTGCGTTTACCTTTTATCTGAGTGTTGAAGATTTCTCCTTAGCTGGCTAATCATCACAAACGGGCTCGGCTTTTGGTTGCTGCCTTCGGTGGTGTCTCTTACAGGAGATAGTATCGGACACGCCGCTCACGGTTCTCTGTGTCCTGTTGTCAAGGCTGCCAGGGCTGGGGACATGCTCTGTCCACTCAGTCACAGCCTTTGGGGTTGTCACAGTGGGTTTGAAACCTGAGTGGGGCCGTGCGTGGTGGCGCACGCTTGTAATTCCAGCATTTGGAGATCTGAGACTGGAGAATCCAGGTTTGCGGCCAGCCTCAACGACTTCATGAGGCTCTCCACAACTTAGTGAGACCCTGTTTCAAAATAAAGAATAAAAAAACTAGGGCTGGGGGTGTAGCTTGGAGGTAAAATGCCCCCAGGTTCCATCCCCAGTAACGCAAAAAAAAAAAAAAAAAAAAAACTGAGTGGGCCTCTATTTCCCCGCCTGGCTCCTGCTTACCTGGGCAGTGGGCACTCTTCCCCGGCCTGAGCATCCCTGGGCACAGAGGGTCCCAGGTACCTACTCACAGGTGTGTGGGTGACGTTAGCTGCAGAGGCCCAGCACATTGGAGATGCTCCCCAAACGCTCAGAGTTGGGCTCCTCTCCTCCCTCTAAGGCCTTTTGTGCTGAATAAATACATTAAATAAAATCAAGCAGCGGTTTGGGGGAACACATGTATGGAGCGTGCCAGCACCATTCAAAACAGCCCAAAAAAGCTGGGCATGGTGACGCACTCTTGTAATCCCAGTACTTGGGAGGCTAAGACAGGAGGATCCAGGTCCTCGGCCAGCCTCAGCTACTTAGTGAGGCCCTCCACAACTTAGTGAAACCCTGTTTCAAAATAAAGAATTAAAAATAGGACTTGGGAGCCGGGCGTGGTGGCGCACGCTTGTAATCCCAGCATTTGGGAGGCTGAGACCAGAGGATCCGGGTTCAAGGCCAGCCTCAGCTACCTAGTGAGGCACTCCGCAACTTAGTGAGACTCGGTTTCAAAATAAAAGAATAAAAAATAGGGCTGGGGGTATAGCTCGGAGGTAGAATGCCCCTGAGTTCAATCCCCAGTACCGAAAAAAAAAAAAAGAAAGAAAGAAAGAAAGCCACAGAACGGATAATGGCGCTAGAGACGGCCAACTTGGTGTGCTGCTTTACAGAGCTTGCTAAAAAGAGGTGCTGGTCCCTGGAAAGGGGCGCAGGCACGGGCTGCGCCAGAACGCTCAGTTCAGAGCCTTCATCGTACCATTGGCAGTTTGCAATTCGTTTTTCTTTGTTCAGCTTCCTCAGATGTAACCCCCAGCTCTGGCATCCGGGACCTGTGTCCTGTGAGCTCTGGCTTCCCCTCACTCCAACCCCCCCAGCTCCTGAATCAAAACTTTGCCATCCAGCCAGGCGTGGTGGTGCACACTTGTAATCCCAGCATTCGGGAGGCTGAGACTGGAGGATCCGGGTTCGCGGCCAGCCTCAGCTACTTAGTGAGGCACTCTGCAACTTAGTGAGACCCTGTTTCAAAATAAAGAATGAAAAATAGGACTGGGGGTATAGCTCGGAGGTAGAATGCCCCTGAGTTCAATTCCCAGTAAAAAAAAACAAAAACAAAAACAACTTTGCCATCCTAGGGGGTTCCCTCCCCCAGAACTGCACCCTGATAATGAATTCATGCCAACGTCTTATTATCTAATAATCTGACATGGTGCTTTCTCCGAAGAGTTTTTTGTTTTTGTTTTTGCTTTTGTTTTTTGTGGTACTGGAAATCGAACCCAGGGGCATTCTACTTCTGAGCTCCATCCCCAGCCCTATTTTATTTTTTATTTTGAAACAGGGTCTTTCTAAGTTGCTGAGGCTGGTTTCAAACCTGCGATCCTCCTGTCTCAGCCTCCCAAGTCCTGGGATCATAGGCGTGCGCCACCATGCCCGGCTCATCCTAAGAGTATTTTACCTTAGGACTCTTAGGCCTAGGAACAATGCTGCCGTCCCAAAGAATAAGTTATTAACAAGCCAGTGTTGAACTTCAAAGTCAAGTTTGTGTGAGAGCGGATGTGGCCATGCCCTGGCGGGCCGACTAACAGATGGGAGAGAAGATGAGCATGCGTAAGAGATAAGTAAGACGCGCAGACAGCCTCAGCCCGCAGGGCTGCAGGAGCCGGCACATCCTGAAGATCAGATTCTCCGGTGCAGTGTGGACCTCTGCCCCCCAGCCCACCTCCTATCCACAGTGATGAAAACGCCAGCCTAAATGTCCAAGTCTACTTTCTCATGTTGGGGAAAAGGGTCTTAATCAGCACCTTTTGACTCCCCTTTGAATGTGGGGGCCCCTCTCTTTTGAAGAAGTAGGGTCAAGGGTAGGAAGATTATGGGCGAGATTGGACTAACCCAGTGCCTTTTTCTGCAAATCCAACCACTAACGCTGTCCAACTGAACCATCTGCCAAGTGGACGTGTTCTATATCTGAGCTGTCTTATGTAGAACCAGTGGCCACCAAGCTCCAGAAACAAGGACCATGCAACTATATTAGTTTCTAAGCTGCTTCAACAAAGCACCACAAACTCTGTGTGTGTTTGTGTGTGTGTGTGTGTGTATGTGTGTGTGTGTGTAGCAGAGGGGGGTTCAAACAGCAGAAACTTATTCTCACACAGTTCTGTAGTCTAGAAGTCAAAGACCAATGTGTCAGAACATGCCAAGTGTGGTGGCACACACCTGTAATCCCAGCACTTGGGAGACTGAAACAGAAGGATCGCAGGTTCAAGGCCAGCCTCAGTAACCTAGTGAGATCCTGTTTCAAAAAAAAAAAAAAAAAAAAAAAGGCTGGGGGTGCAGCTCAGAGGTAGAGTGCCCCTGGGTTCAATCTCCAGTACTAAAATAAAGTGTCCAAACGTGGCTCCTACTACAGGCTCAGAAGAACTTGCTCCGTGCCCTCTTCTAGCCCTTGGTGGCTCCTGGCAGTCCTAACCACCCAGCTCCATCACTCCAGCCTCTGCAGCCAGCTATGCACGGCCTGGGTGTCTGTGTCCAGATTCCCCTCCTCTTATAAGGACACCAGTTATTGGATTAGGGTAATCGGGTCTGACTCATCTTTAACCTGATCACATCTGTGGCAGCCCAATTTCTAAATAAGATCACATTCACAGCTACCAGGGTGGGAGGACTGCAGCGTATCTTTTTGAGGAATCACAACCCCACCCATTAACAGCAACCGAAGAACCAAACTTTTAATTCTATTTAATTTTTAATATAAGTAGCCACATGTGGCTGGCGGCTGCCTCTTGAACAGGACAGCCGTCGATGGGGATTTGGACAACTTGGCACTGATGTCCAGAGCCACCTTGGCCCCCGGCCGGATTACATTACTTGCTGCACAGGGCTGCCCTGTGGGAATTGGGAGGGGAAGGGGCCACCTCTCACTGGACAGAGGAAGGGAGAGAGGAACCAGTGTAGGTGGGCACCCTGCGTGCAGGATGGGCCTCGGCCGCCCACCGGGCTGGCTTCGTGCTCTGTGGCCTGTCCTGCATGGAATGCCCCAGGCCTTCTTCGTGGTCCCTCCTCGTGTCCCAGGCAGCCCAATGGGTTAGGCGTGGAAGCTTAACGGCCAGGGCAAGTGTGAACGTCCTCTAGGGCTCAGCACAAAGCCAGACTCTCCCTGGACCTGGTGAACGGGTGTGGAAACTCGAAGCAGGAGGGCCACCTGTCGAGCTGCCCCAGGGCCCGAGGCGCGTGGCCAAGAGAGTCCCCACCCGGAGCCAAATGGCCGCTTAGAGCAGGTGGCCCTTGGGCGTGGGTCACGGGCCAGCAGCCTCTGCCTCCCCTGGAAATGTGTTAGGAAAGCGATTTTCCACGTGTCCACCGGTTACCGAACCTGGTCCTCTGGGGAGGCCTGGAAATCTGCGGTTTAACAAGCAGGCAGGGGACTCGGATTCTTGCTAAGATGCTGACCCGTGGCTTAGAGCTACACCTGTCGCACTGTCCTGTGTCCCAGCACTCAGAACAGAGCCTCGCTTAGGACTTGCTTCTTCCTCTTCGTTCAGCTTAAAATGCTTGGGTGCCGGAGGCCTCCCGCGCCCCTTGCAGGAGAAGAAAGCATCGTTTGCCATGACTTATTCAGTGACCTGCTTCTGGCTAAGCATGAAGACAAAAGCCACATGGCTCAGAGTGGCACTGTGAGGTTTCAGGGGAGTCGTCTCATCAATCTTGTATGAGTATCGGCGGGTCTGGAAGTGTCCTGTCCAAGCTTCCTGTGTCTGCAGTTTGGGGACCCGTGTGTGACAGTCTGCGTGGCAGGCCGCCGTCCCTCTCCCAGCTCCCGCTCATCTACTCTTCTGCATCCCCCTTCACCTCCATCCTAATCATTCCTGAAGGCCAGCCTGTCCCAGGCCCCAGGCCCAGGATCCCTCCCCCTCTGTGCTCTGAAAGCCGGGGCATTTTGCTCGGTGCCCAGCTCTGCCTCTTACTTAGTTTTCATTTATTTATGAACACCTTTGCTTTTTCCAAAGCGACTTTATGGTATGCTTCATCATATGCTTCTTTGTGTCTTAACAGATTCATACCTCCATCCCTTTTCTTTTCTCTTTTCATCTTTGGTACTGAGGATTTACCCGAAGGGCATTTTACCTCCAAACTACACCCCCAGCCCTATTTTATCTGGTGTTTGAAAACAGGGTGTCACTAAGTTGCTGGGGGCCTCACTAAGTTGCTGAGGCTGGCCTCAAACCTGTGATCCTCTTGTCTCAGCCTCTCAAGCACTAGGATTACAGGCATGCACCACCATGCTTGCTATTTCTCTCTCTCTCTCTCTTTCTCCAGGATACACCCCTAGCCCTATTTTATTTATTTGGAAACAGGGTCTCACCAAGTTACTGAGAGCCTCACTCGGTTGCTGAGGCTGGCTTCAAATCTTAATTCTTAATCAAAGAATAAACACGTCTAATAGTCTCATAGAAGGAGGCACCTCCTTCGCCTCCCTCCATGCATGGTAAGGCTTCTGAGCAACCAAGGGACGGTGCCATCTCGACCCCAGTGCTCCGGGCCTCTGCTGGACCCCTGGCTGCCGTGGCTCCACTTTCCCGGCAGGGGCTGAGACGGGAAGCAGCTAGGCACTGAGCCCACAGTACAGCTGACCTCCCCCCAGGTCTCGGGCAGCGGGCGGCTCCCCGGGGAGCCCGGCAGCCTTGGTTGGGCTGTCAGTAGACTGCAGGCCGACCCCTGCCTGGAAATTGTGAACCGCAGCCAAGTCCCACGAATCACTCATTCATTTGATTTCTCAAGCGTCTCTCGCTAAAACACAGGTCAGTTGCCCACGTAACACCTGAACATCAGGGAGACAAGGCTCAGGGGCACGGCGAGAGGTCAGAGGTGGCCCCGACATCACTGAGTGCTTGGGGCCACTGCTTAGAGTTTCTAGAACAGTCCTGCTGACTAGCAGCATCGATCCTTTGCTCTCACTGAAAAGCCACTGATGACCTTTAAGTGCGCTAGTCACTTACACCGAGGTGCCCTGGGGCCTTCTTGCGGAGACGGGCTTCACAGGGGCCGCTGCAGCTCTGGCTGCTGCGGGGGGGGGGGGGGTGCAGAAGGCCAAGGCCCCGGTGTCTGGATGGGACCCCAAGGGGCTGGAGCTGGCGTTCATCACGCTGTGTTCCTGCCGGCTGTGGGTCCCTCCAGGTGCACCTGAGACCAGGGCTCAGGACAGGGGCTGTGTAGGAGGTGACCCCAGGACACACAGGGAGGGAGTGGGGAAGTGGACAGGGAACAAGAAAAGCCAATAAAAACACCGTTGCTAGGTCATGTGGGCGTGGTGGTGCACAACTATAATCTCAGTACGGGGAGGCTTAGACAAGAAGATGGCAGGTTCGAGGCCACTTTAGTGAGACTCAGCAACTTAGGGAGACCCTATCTCAAAATAAAAAATGAAAAGGGCTGGGGGCATAGCTCAGAGGTAGAACACCCCTGAGTTCCATCCCCAGTATCAAAAAACAAAAAACCACTATTGCTGAGAAGGTGGCCAGCCTGGACCTAGAGCTCAATTGCACATGGACCTTTTTTCTTTTCTTTTGCAGTACTGGGGATGGAATCCAGAGGCATTCTACCTCCAAGCTACACCCCCAGACTTATTTTTATCCTTTATTTTGAAACAGGGTCTCACTAAGTTGTGGATGGCCTCACTAAGTGGCTAAGGCTGGCCTCAAACCTGCAATCCTCCTGTCTCAGCCTCCCAAGTACTGGGATTACGCCATGGTTCTCCCTGACTACAGGGAGTTAAAACTGCCAAGTGAAGCCAGGCGTGGTGGCGCAGCTTGTAATCCCAGTACTTGGGAGGCTGAGACAGGAGGATCGCAGGTTCGAGGCCAGCCTCAGCTACTTGTGAGGCCCTCCACAACTTAGTGAGACCTTATTTCAAAATAAAGAATAAAATAGGGCTTGGGGTGTAACTTAGAGGTAGAATGCCCCTGGTTTCCATCCCCAGTGCCACAAAAAAAATTAAAAAATTTTAAAAAATAAAACTGCCAAGTGGACCTAGCCCCGAGGTCTCCAGGCCAGAGGTGCCCTGTGCCTGGCCCAAGAACCGGGCCAGCACTGACCACGACAGCGAGCCAGCCTCATCCGCACCCTGGGTGGGAAGCTGCCCCGCCGCCCAGTGGAGGCGTCCCATTCCGGAGTTCAGATTCGATCGGTCCCCTTCGCTGGCAGTCAAACTGAGGCCCCGACCGACTGTAAGCAAGCATCCGGAGGTGGTGAGAGCTGGGGTGTGTTACTGAAGTCTTTGCAATATCATCTGAAGGAGGGCGGGGGCCGAGGCTCCCCACTGTCTAGTCCCTGGCGTGGCGTCCAGCACAAAGCCCTTCTGGGCACTTGCAAGAGTCAAGGCCCTGCTGGGCGTGGTGGCGCACGCTTGTAATCCCAGCATTCGGGAGGCTGAGACCGGAGGATCCGGGTTCACGGCCAGCCTCAGCACTTAGTGAGGCACTCCGCAACTTAGTGAGACTCGGTTTCAAAAAAAAAAAAAAAAAAAATAGGGCTGGGGGTGTAGCTCGGAGGTAGAATGCCCCTGAGTTCAATCCCCAGTACCGCAAAAAAAAAAAAAAAGAAAAAGAAAAAGAGTCAAGGCCCTGGGGCCGCAGAGCTCGTCCTCCCTGCCTCCCTGGGATCCTCTCAGAACACCCCACCCTGGGGCGCCTTGCCCTAACCCCCGGGGAGCCACAGGCACTTCAAGAGGCCTGCTTTCCTTGGAAAAGGACCAGAAGGGAAGGTGGCGGTGACGGACTTTGTGAGGTTTTGGTCACGTCACACGGAGCAGGTTTAAGGGGTGACTCGGGGAGCAGGTGACCAGAGCTTTAATTTACACAACAGAGGCATCCGACTGTGCAGAGCTGCGGACTCTGTGCCCGGGACACACCCCACCCCCTCCGTTATGTCACCGGGCAGCCCCAGCAGGTGTCATGTAAATGTCACATTACCCTGGGCAGGGCTTCTCAGATAGCGCACGGAAACTTGGCTTTGGGAGGCAGGAATGTCTGCCGCCTCCCTGGACTCCCTCCCTGCCTGCCTGGGGCCTGCCGACCTGTCCTGGCCCTGAGGCTGTGGGCTGGCATCCTGTCCACACCCAGAGCCCAGAGGGAGGGGACCAGCCTGGCACAGGCTGTGGCAGGCAAATTCTGACCAGGAGGGACTGGAGCGTCCCCAGGAAATGTTTAGGAACCACCGCGCATGCATGAGCTGGCTGCTGGTGCTGGCAGGTAGCCAGAGAGGAGGAGTTCTAGACCGGGAGGGCTGGCTGTCTCCTGGGAGGGACAGAGCAGTCGCCAAGCAATGGCAAGGCCAAGAGGGAATTGTAAATTGAGCACTTGGTATGCGTGAATATATTCAGAGGAATATTATTCAGTCTTAAAAAAGGAATTCTGACACAGGCTCCGGCACAGATGAACCTTGAGGATGTTTTGCTAAGAGAATTAAACCAGTCACAAATGAACAACTGAGGGATGGTTCCACCCATGCGAGGCCCCGAGACTGGTCAAGTTCCTAGACGTCGGAAATAGGAGAGCGGTGCCAGGCTGGGAGGGGATGGAGCGAGTGTTTAAGGGGTTCGGGTGTCCATCTGGGGGGATGAGGGTTCTGTGGTTGGATGGCATGGTGGCTTGCAGCACTGTGCTGTCAAGCTATACAGCTAAAAATGGTTAAAATGGTAAAATGTATACAATGTGCACTTTGATGCAATTAAAAATAATTTTAAAGCCTGGTGTGGTGGCACACACCTGTAATCCCAATACTGGGGAGGCCAAGACAGGAGGATCGTAGGCTCAAGGCCAGCCTCAGCAACCTAGCAAGACCCTGTTTCAAAATAAAAACTAAAATTGAGCTGGGGTGTAGCTCGGGGTAGACTGCCCTTGGGTTCAATTCCTGGTACCTCAAAAAAGACACAAGGTCCCGTTAGCCTCTATTGCAGAGATAAGCCCCCCAACTCGTGTTTTTGCAGGCTTTTTGTAAAAGTCGGGATCATCAAGGTATAATTTATGTGAAGTTCGATTTTTGTTGTTCAGTTTGGAGGATTCTGACAAAGAGATGCAGCTGTATAAGCCAACCACTACCAAGATACAGAAGCGCCCTGTCACCCCCGAATTCCGGGCGCCCCCTTTACAGTCAAGTTCCCATCCTCAGCAAGCACTGAGCTCTGAGTGACCTGTCCCCTCTGCTTTTGCTTTTTGTAGAATGTCATCAAAATAGAAAGCATGGTAGATGGCTTTAGGTCTGGCATCTTTCACTTAGGAAAACGCATTTGGGTTTCACCCAGGTTTCTGATATGTCCCTGGGGTTTTTTTTCCCCCTTTTCTTTTTTTCTGTACAGGGGCATTCTACCTCCAAGCTACACCCCCAGTCCTATTTTGCAGTCTTTATTTTGAAACAGGGTCTCACTAAGTTGCAGAGGGCCTCACTAAGTAGCTGAGGCTGGCCACAAACCCGGATCCTCCTGTCTCAGCCTCCCAAGTACTGGGATTATAAGCATGTGCCACCACGCCCGGCTTTCTCTTTTCTTACTGAGGGATGTTCTATTGGATAAGCACACCCCTTTGTTGATTAACTCACCAGCTAAAGGACATTTGAATTGTTTCCATTTTGAGGCAACTAGGAACAAAGCCACTGTAGATGTTTGCATTCAGGTTTTTGTGTGAACTTAAGTTTTGGGTTCTTTTATGAGTAGCATTGCTGGGTTGCATGATAAATAATATTGAACTCCATAAGAAATTGTCAAGCCGTCTTCCAAAGCGGCTGTAACATTTTACATTCTGTGATTTCTTGTTCCAATCCTCACCCGCATCCTTGGTTTGTTTGCTTGCTTGCTTGCTTGCTTGTTTTGGTACTGGGAAGGAAACCTAGGAGCATTCTGCCTCTGAGCTACATTCCCAATCCTTTTTTTTTTTTTTTTTGTAAGCAGGGTCTCATTAATTTGCTGAGGCTGATCTCAAACCTATGATCCTCCTTGCCTTGGCCTCTTAAGGGATTACAAGCATGCACCACTGAGCCCAGCTTAATGCTGGCTGTGTTAACAGGTGTGCGGTGGTATTGGTGTCTTATTGTGGCTCTGAGTTACATAGCCCTGCTGATTTATTAATGATGTTGAGCACTGTTTCATGTGCTTGTCTGTCATATGTAAATCTTCTTTGGTGAAGTATCTATTTAAAATCTCCTACTTTGGGTTTTTTTTTTTTTCCACTTGTTATTTCGTTTTAATAGTTCTTTATATATTCTGGATTCAAGGCCTTTCTCACTTATGTGATTTGCAAATATTTCCCCCGCCACTTGTCTCTTTTCATTTTCTTAATGTCTTTTTGAAAAGTTCGAGTTTTAGCTGGGCATGGTGGCGCACTCTTGTAATCCTCGTACTTGAGAGGCTGAGACAGGAGGATTGCAGGGTTGCAGCCAGCCTCAGCAACTTGTGACACCTTCTGCAAGTTAGTGAGAACCTGTTTCAAAAGAAAGAATAAAGTGGGGCTGAGGGGGTGGAGCTCAGAGGTAGAATACCCCTGGGTTCAATCCCCAGTACCGCCAAAAAAAAAAAAATTCAAGTTTTAAATTTTGATTAAATCCAGTTGATCAATTCTTTTATGGGCCATGCCTGTGGGTAACCTTGTTGAACAAAAATGTTCAAGCACAGCAAATATTTCTTGGGCAGGGACTGTGTGCCAGGCACCATGCCATGCGGGAGATTACAGCAAGAATGGAGACTCACAGCCACCCGTGCTTAGTGGAGGAAACCAGGTAGATAACCAGCCACATCGCACCATAACCTTGTCGTGTTGGCACATGCGCAGTGCATAGGAAGGAAGTGGGGCTCAGCCGGGAGCCAGAGAAGGCTTTGCAGAGGGCAGACCTCGCTGACAGTAGATGCTGGAGCTCTGCAGTGAGTCACAGAATAAGTGGGAAGACCCACGCCGGAGTTCTGATTCTAGAAAGCCAGTGGAGCAAGCGCCAGGGAGGAAATGGGGTGGTGACAGCACATGCTGAGTACGGCTGGATCCGGGGGAGACCCCCGCCGAGGTTTCTGAATGTCTGCTTCCTTTATGTACCGTATCCAGTGACTGTATCAGAGCCATCCTCCATCAGGGTGGCCAGGATTAGCAAGGTATGGACCTTCCAGGTAAAAAACAATACGTAGAAGCCAAGCATGGTGGCGCACATCTGTAGTCTCAGTACTTGGGAGGCAGAGATAGGAGGATCGCAGGTTCGAAGCCAGCCTCAGCAACTTAGTGAGATGCTGTTTCCAAATAAGAAGTAAAATCGGGCTGGGGGGTGTGGCTCAGAGGTAGAATGCTCCCGGGTTCAATCCGCAGTATGAAAACAACAAGACCAACGATGTGTAGAAAGGGAAGGCCGGGCCACCAAGTAAGTAGATGAGGTGTGTGAAGGGGGACGGGGGCTTTCCAGACCCCGGAATCCTGCACGCAGAGGCCTGCGTCCTCCCTTCTCATGAAACATCTCTGGCGGTGGTGATGGATGGGCGTCAGACGCCGGAAGCATCGGGAATTCCAGGTTCCCCAGAAAGATGGCCCCTCTCCCAGGCCCTTCTGGTAGAGTTGGCACCTCTATTAAAAACACCAGAAAAATTCCGGTGCGATGCTGTAATCTTTTATTATGGCTCTAAACTCCCACAGCTGTCGTGGTGGGGACAGAGGTCAGCCCTAGGCTGGGGAGTCTGGACCGTCCTTGAAGGACCAAGCCAACGCCCTTGTTTCCGCCCAGAGCCGCTTGGGTCCTGTCTAATGGCAGCCCGGTGTCCCCTCCTCTCCACTCCGTGGAGAGTCTGAGCCGCTAGTCACCCCGGCAGGGGACAGCAGAGCTCAGTCCCTTCCTTCCTGCGTGAACGGGGCCAGCTGGGGCAGAGGTGGCGGCTGGACACCTTCCCGGCCTCGTGGCAGCAGAGGGCCTGGCGGGGCGGGGCCGGGGATGTGTTGAGTCAACAGAGTCCAGGGGAGCCCTGGGCAGTGCCCGTGGCAGCAGCCAGCACCCGGGGACGGAGTGCCGGAGCCTGGCTGCCGGCCACCACCTGGCCTGCAGGGGAGGACACCTAAGGCCGCCTCCCTGGCTCCCGGCCTGGCCGCCTCCTCCCGCCGTGCTGAGCACGGGCTCCTCGAGGAAGCTGGGGGACTCTGGTCCACGTGCCTCCGGGCTCACACAAGGAGGTTGTTTCCCCAGAGAGTTTTGAACCTGGAAGGAGTGGGCCCGGAGCTTCTCCCTGCACTGAGGCCAGAGCCTGGAGCCTGGGGTGACCCACGAGGCCCCCCCAGAGTGAAGCCAAGGGGCCCAGGAAAAGGGTCCAAAGTGGGTGTCTCTGGGCACAGCTGGAGGGGTCCAATAGCCGTATAGTAAAAAGAGTAGGAAAAAAACTCAAGGTGCAATTTCTGATTTTATTATTCTTTTTAAATTATTTATGTATTTACATACCTTGGTAGTGCTGGGAATTGAACCAAGGAAGGCTCTACCACTGAGCTACACCCTCCAGCCCTGTTTCTTTCTTTTTTTCTTTTCTTTTTCTTTTGAAAGTGAGGTGAGCTAAATTATCACACACTGGACTCCAACCTGCGATCCTCTTGTCTCAGCCTCCCAAGTACTAGAATGAGAGGCACTCGCCACTGAACCAGGATCAATTTCAGATTTTAAAAAGGGTGCTCGCCGGGCATGGTGGCACACACGTGTAATCCCAGTACTGGAGAGGCTGAGACAGGAGGATCGCAGGTTCGTGGCCAGCCTCAGCTACTTAGCGAAGCCCTCTGCAACTTAGTGAGACCCTGTTTCAAAATAAAGAATAAAAAATAGGACTGGGGGTGTAGCTCGGAGGTAGAATGCCCCTGGGTTCAATCCCTAGTACCGCAAAAAATAAAAATAAAATTAAAAAATAAATAAGTAAATAATAAATAGGGTGCTCTGGGAACTTCACTGTGACAGGTCTCGGTTAGGTGTGGCCTGGATTTGACTGTCACACTGATCTTCCACCTAATCCTCGGCCCCGCTTCCTCGTAGTGAGGGTGCAGTGAGGGTTCCACGCACTGTCTGGGTTTGGGCATAGCTCCCCCCAGCAGCCGGCGCCGTGAGAGTCAGCCGCCAGGTGGGAAAAGGAATTGGATGCACATCCAGAGAACCTGGCTTGGTACCGAGGCTCTCTATGGATCTCATCAGATTATCAGAAGGTCCTGGGACCCCCAAAAAGGTTAAAAATGGCTTCTTTCCTGGTTTCTGGGGAAGTCTCTCCAGCAGCTAGAATAATCAATGTGTGCTTAACAACCAGGAATTCCAAGAGGGGCTGGGACAGGACGGGAGGGCCCATCGCCAGCTCGGAGGGGAGCCTGCCTCGGAGGCACAGGAACTCCGTGGCAGAGGCATGCTCTGGGGGCCCGGGGGCCACTTGACCCTCCCCTGGGTCCCATCTCAGCAGAGTTCACTCCAAGTTCACCCTCAAGCAGGACCATCCTAGAGACGCTGGGTGTTGTAGGCAGGCTGGCTTTGCTGGGACAATGTGCCTGGATGGCGCTTTGTTTAAAAAAAGTATCCCAGAGAAATCAAGGTTAAAATTACTTTTCTGAACTTGCAGAGAAACCCAGTCTCCATCTAAGAGTACGGCTGAGCAGGGCCCGGCACTAGCGGGGCTCCTGCCCAGAAATATTCTGGCCCCGTCCCGTGCCCAGTGACACAGAGCCTCTCCCTGCCCTCTGGTCACCTTGTCATTAGCCAGAGAGTAGGGAACTCGGGAGTCGCCCCAGCTCCTCCCTCCCCTCCCAAATCCAATGTGTCCACCCCACACACACACACACCCTGGGTAGCCACTGGTGGTGACCGGCTGCAAGAACCCACACTGGAGAGGCAGCCCCGAGCAGCCCCTGGGGTCCAGCTGCACACAGCCCTCACGCACCTGTGACTTGAGTCGCCACATCAGACGTGACACATATGTGCTCCATCCTGTGACCTACACGCCCGGTCTTCTTCTCCCTCGACGTTCCGAGGTATGGAAATTGTCAGGATCAAAATGGAGTCCCTTGTGTCAAGCCCTAACCAGGAGATTATGAAGCAGGGAATCTCGTTGGTGTGCGCCTGACAGCAGGAATTGTCACGGAAGATTCCGCCGGAACCGTGACCTTGCACGAAGGCCTCGCAGAATGTCCAAGGACATCTGCCCAGCAACCGCCCGCCTAAACTTGGGCCGGCGCCACACTTGTTATTGATCCTTGAGCCAGGAAAGGTGATTCAAAACAGCTCGTATAAACCCTCCTCACTCTGCCTTTAAAAACTGTCTCCGCTTCGACCTTTTCCAGTACGCATGTAGTCCAGCATGTCCTCCTTTGCAGCGCCTTGCTAGTTCCAGATAAACGTGTTAATCTTGAGAGAATCCCTCTGTTCAGCGGGCTCACGGCGGCTGTAAGGTCAGTGTGAAATCTCTCGCGTCACAGGGAGAGCGTCCTGCTCGGGGTCTAAAGACATGCACATTGCCAGGTCGCTGCTTCTGGGCTGGTGTGACCCCTCGGCTGACTCACTACCTGTTAAAGCCTGCGTCTCCTCCACTGTAAAGGAGGTGACAAGCTGGCTGTCCCCTCAGGTGACTGCCGATTCTAACCCCCTAGGATTAGACATCATGGTGGAACGATCCAGATCTGTCTACCTACCATCAAATGGCGCCCTGTCACATTTGTGATTCAACAAATACCAATAACCAGAGGGGGCTGCGTACTAACATTTCCCCTTCATCGACAAACTCTTAACAAATCGTTTTTCAGAAACCGTCTGTGTGAGTCGGCTTTCCGTCACTGTGACAGAGTGCCCCAGGCAGGTCAATTTAAAGGAGGAACAGGTTATTTGGAATCATGGTCACGTGGCCTGTCACTTTAGGTCTGTGGCGAGGCAGAACATCATGGCGGGGAGCATAGCTGTTCACCTCATGGTGGCCAGAAAACAGAGACAGAGAGAGGAAGGGGCTGGGGTCCCCATACACCCTTCAAGGTCACCCCACCCCCATGACTTACTTCCTCCAACTAGGCCTCCTCATCTAAAGTTTCCACCCCACAAGCCAGGCATGGTAGCACACACTTGTAATCCCAGTACTTGGGAGGCTGTGACAGGAGGATCAGGAGGATCACAGGTTCAAAGCCAGCCTCGGAAACTCAGCGAGGCTGTCAGCAACCTAGTGAGACCCTGTTTCTTTTTTTTTTTTTTTTTTTTTGGTGGTACTGGGGATTGAACTCAGGGGTGTAGGTTCTACCTCCGAGCTATACCCCCAGCCTTATTTTTTATTCTTTATTTTGAAACTGAGTCTCACTAAGTTTCTGAGTGTCTCACTAGATAGCTGAGGCTGGCCTCAAACCCGGATCCTCCTGTCTCAGCCTTCCGAATGCTGGGATTACAAGCATGTGCCACCACGCCTGGCTACCCTGTTTCCAAATAAGAAAATCAGGCTGGAGGTAGAATGCCTCTGGCTTCAATGGATCAATCCCCAGTACCAAAAAATTAAAAAATTAAAAATTAAAGTCTCAGCCGGGCGTGGTGGCGCACGCTTGTAATCCCAGCATTCTGGGAGGCTGAGACCAGAGGATCCGGGTTCGCGGCCAGCCTCAGCTACCTAGTGAGGCACTCTGCAACTTAGTGAGACTCGGTTTCAAAATAAAGAATAAAAAATAGGGCTGGGGGTATAGCTCGGAGGTAGAATGCCCCTGAGTTCGATCCCCAGTAC
>PVLC010004571.1:48056-84043 GCA_004027655.1 Graphiurus murinus | reverse complement strand
GGAGAGGAGAGAGAGAGAGGGAGAGGAGAGAGAGAGAATATGAATGAGATAAGAATAGTGGCTAATCAGGTTTCCATAAGCAAGCAAACATGACACTGAAATAGGCCCAAAGCTCAGTAACAGGAAAAATAATGATGCAGTTCATAAAAGACTCGGTGGCTAATAATGACCAGACTTATGAGACTTTTGAGGCTCTATCCCCATGCAAATCTGATTAGCTGAATTTACATGCATTAATTTTTGAAAAGAGGATTTAATTTGGTTAAAAATAACTTTTGGTACATTGTATCACAGAACCAGTCTGAAAAAACTTTCACTTTTTTTGCTAGTTGTTTTGATGTTACAAAAATGAAATACAAAAGAATACAGATAAACACTAACAAGACTCTAAGACTCAAGTATCCATGTTACCTTTGTCAAATCTCTTGTTTTCTTTGGGCCCCAGTTTCATTATCTATATAATTATAGGGGTGAACTAGGTGATCTCCAAGATCTTGCCCTATTATCCTCTGTATTTCTACAGCAAAACAATTTGATAAAAGCATTCTTTTCACACATACCTTCTACATCTTCAAGTCCTTAAGGGTAAGCAGGCAATGTGTTCTTGTTTATTTGGGCAATTCAAAAGCAAAAATGTATGTCTCCTTCATTAACTTGCATTCAAAGTCTTCTGAAACCTCCCACCCTTGCCTTTGACTTATCTTTATATATTCATAGTCCCAGCATTGGAAAGGAACAGGAAGTTTTCATTTGAACACCCAAGTAAACAAGGACACATTGTTCAGCTGGCTTGAAGAATATATGTGTATAAAGGAGCTTTGGACTGTGAAGAGTCTTGGCAAATTTGTAAAAAATGGATTATGTCATATCAATTGGCCAAAGAATGTGTGGAGTTCTTTATACTGTAAGCACAACAACATATATGCTGAATGCAATTTAGACTTAGTTACTTACCAAAGGACTCTAGATTCAACACATATTGCAAATTTCAAGAAGCAGTGATTCAAAGGAAGGTATACAAGGTCTCAAAGTTACAGGAGATAAGATGGGATTCCAGGGATGTCACTAGGTACTTCAGAGACATGCCCAGAAGGTTGAAAGCTAAGGTTGGAAGAATCTAGGTCATAATACAAATGACTCAGAACCAACAATGAGAACCATGTTCAAAAGGGACTGTGTCTGGGGATCATAGGAGTTCATGGTGTTTAGGTTAAGAAAGTATATTAGAATATTGATTAGATTTCTGTAAAAGGCTTGGTTGGATTATTTAAGGAAGCCATGGGATTATGAGGTACTATTTTGCTTTCAGATAAGTGGGCTGACAGGATGAAATTAGGTTTCTGGGAGGGACTCAGTGGGAAGGGCATTAAGAATTGTGTGCATGTATTTTTTTGGTCACTATGTACCCAAATATGATATAAAATTATAGTGTACCAAATAATAAAAAATAAATTAGGGTTCTTTCTGTTTGTTAAAAATCTTTTATTGGAATGGACTCTGGAATCCAGGGTAGAAGATCTGCAATACAGTGGGCAGTAGGACCTGGGTAAAATCAGGTTGTTGAGTAGGATTTGAAAAAAAGGATTGAATGACAATAAATTGTTTGCAATTCTGTACTTTCTGACCCTGATCTGGCTAATGAGAATGAACTGAAATAAATACATATTGCAGTAGAAGTTAAGGCAGAAAAATGTTGAGGCAAGAGACTGCTGCAACACATAGACTAGATGAAAAACTACTACTGCATACATGTTTATGATTCAGAAATCCACCCATTAAAGAGCCATTCATTGTGAGCAGCAACAGTTAAACTGACCGTGCTGTTCGTCAATTCCATATCCTATTAAATGAGAGAGAGAATGTACACATCCCATATTATTAAACAGAAGTCAAGGTGATTACAAGCTTTGGCTGCATATTGATGGGATCTAGTGATTTTTGTCACGTAGTACCTCTGCGGTAATGAATGATGCATTGTAAACCCACTCCCATCTCAGTCCCTCTGGCCAGGTGCTCACAGCTTTCTCAACAGTTTTTCTGTAACCCTGAAAATTTCTATGTCAGCCTAAATAGAAATTTCTTTGCTTATGCCAATTTAGGGACTATAAGGCTAAGTCCATTTAAAAAATTCTAATGTTTGTTAATGGAAGAAAATATATTTTCTCCCTGGAATCTAAAATCTGCCATGTTGAGACTAAAGTTAAAAACTTTCCTTTTAAAGCTCCTCTATGGTAACACCTTAATACAGTTCTGATTTCTATGATAAATCCTTTCTGATACAATGACTCAATGTTGATTTCAAAGAGGGAGGAAGAAAAGAAAGAGGGCCTGGCTCCCATTTTCTCCCACTCTCCTGGGTTCAATGCTGTTTTTTTACCTTACTGTAGAACAGCTCTGGGGTGTGTTGCTTTTTTTCTGTACTCTGCTGTTATATACACTCGTTCTCAGAATAACTGAAAGCAAACATAGGGGGAATTTCTGCTATGGCTTTATATGTTTTCTTAGTTCTACTGTTCCAAAGTCTGCTCTCTAAAAATCCCTCTCTGTGCAAAAGCATTTGCATCTCTATCAAAGCACACCCCCCTTACAAATACCAAGTTGTATATAGTTTACATTACTAACCTCTCTGCCACTGACTGGGCCTCCCTCCTACCGCATACATCTTGCTGGAGCTGCCAGGTTCTCACCACATTTAACTCTTAACGTGTCACTTTGCTACCCCAGGCCTATTCATTACTTTAATAGTTTCATTAAGCGTCATACATAGCAGTTTATTTCAAACTGGGGAGTCTTGCAGTTTTAAGACCTTGCATTATTAAAGCTATGTTTTAGTGACGAGTGATATAGGGAAAAATTGGTATATCAAATGAATTCACATACTTCTAATCCTGAGGAAAATGTTAAGAAGCTAGTTGTTCATTTAAGAAGTTGGAATATTTTCTTTAAGCCCCAAATCCTTTTATAAGACACAAGATATTTAAGTTCTAGCCCTAATGCTAGCTTTATTTGTTGTGTGACTAGGTAAGTGACCTCTGTTCCAGGCCTGTTTCTTCATCACAAAATAAAGGGGTATGAAAGAAGGGATTTTTATGTCCTTTCTTGTCCTGATGCTCTAAATTTTATGCTGGGTTTGTTGCCTGCATATCTCAGTCTCAAAAATATTTCATGAAGAATCAGTCTCCTTTACTTAAGGTCCTTTATTTCCTCCCTATTCACCTCAACTCTGAATAAACACCTCCAAATCCCAGTAACTGAGATCCCTATCTATACTGATTCCAACTAGAGAGACCTAAAACCAGAACACAAAGAAACACAATGTATAGAATGTTACAATAGTCTTAGTACATGTTTGTTTAGCATCAAAGAGAACACGACTAATGCTTCATTGTAGATAAACTGCTAGGTTTATTTGTATTTATGTATGCAGCTGACTTGTTGAGAACATGATTTAACATCTGGCATACCTGAATTCATGTGATAGCATAGGTTACAGTGAGGTTTTAATATGCCCAGAAAAACAACAATAGTTTGCATTTCAAAACAGATTTTCTGCTTAAAGAGTTCAAGGTCTGTTTTCTGTTCATTCAACTTGGTTTGCAGCATGCAGAGGTGAGTGATAATTATAATTAGATGTGTGAAAGAGAGTGTGCTATAAACCATTATTGCCCTAGGTCTTATCAAATGCCTATTGGCTAGCTAGACATGCTCACAGGTTTTCACTTTGACAAAATTTTCATATGCCACATAGAGACAAGTGCATACATACGCAAGCATAGATCCAGAGATTTCTAAATCATCACTCTGACTCAATGTAAGTGGGGGGTTATGCCGTGTCAGCTTGCGCCATTTCTACCCAGGGCAAGGTGATGTGATGAAATCTGAACGATGCACAGCCCAGACTTATGAGCCAATAGCAAACTAGCCCCACGCTGACAGGATGCCCGCTGGGCAGCCAGACTGGCCTCAGCACAGGCTCTTCCTACGTCCTCAGCTTGGGTGGTTAGGTTGCGCTATGAGGGGTTTAGGTAAGCACCAAAATGCATTTAAAGGTCAACAGGCTAGACATTAAACTGACGTTTGGCTAAAAAAGGGATCGTTTTGAAGTCTTATTTTGATTTATAAATTTCCAATACGAATAATTTTCTACAAGAGCTGATTCATTTAAATCTCATTTAAAGGGTTTTCATTTTATTTTACCCACGCGCTTGCGCATACACACACACACACACACACACACACACACACACACACACACACACACCGCACAGGATGCCTGGAATGAATGGCAATCTGTGCATTGCATAGAAGGAATTCTGGAGTCTTTAAGAGCTAATCTCTGTAGCTTACCTTGAGAAAGCAGTTTATCCATGCTGAGAAAAGCAGAACGAATGCTCCATTTGGCTCAGAGGACCTCTTCTCCTGAGTCTTTAGGTTTCTCCACCTCTCTTCGGAAAGTCTGAATGAAAACTCCTTTACTGGCAGTGAAGCCAGAAACAGATATAGTTCTGTCTTGGTCTTTCCGACACAGCAGGAAAAAAAAATAGAGAAAGAAAGAGAGAGAGAGAAGAGGGGGAAAAAAAGGGAGTTGGGGGCTGAAATTCAGACCTGTAGTGGCAGATACTTTCTATAGATTTCACATGCAGATCTAAATCTCGATGCACGTATTCCCCAAAGAAAGCTCAGCAGGGTAAGTTGTTCACCTCCTCCTCCTCTTTCTCCTCCTCCTCTTCTTTCTCCTCCTCCTTCTCTTTCTCCTCCCCCTCCTCCTCCGCCTCTTTCTCCTCCCCCTTCTCCTCCTCCTGTTTCTTTCCCCCCTCCTCCTCCAGTATTTTCCTTCCCTCCTCTTCCCCTCCCCCTTCCCTCCTCCCCTTCCTCCTGCTTTACCTCCTCCCCCCACTTCTCTTTTGCCCCCGCCTCCACCTCCGCCTTGGTCTCCTCCAATCTGTCAGATGAACCGAAGCAGCAGAAACTGCAGTTGTAGACACAGGGTACCTCAGCGAAGCAATAGATACCGCTAGCCTGTGATTATTTATATAGCTCAGGGTGTGTTGGTATATCATCTGCAGGGGGGGAGGGGGATAAGGTAGCGCTGTTCTCAGCTCAGCTAGCTGGCTGTTTTGTGAATGTAGATGATTTCTGGAGGTCTTGTGAATGGGTTACAGGGGAGGATGGGAAGGGATTTATTGCTCCTTGTTATAATTTCTCTCTCCCCTTCTCTGTGTCGTTTGCCTTCCCGGAGCTGTAGCTCTTAATGCTTGGCTAAGTGGCGTCATCCAGTTGAAATTGAATCGACCCATTAAAACTCCCCATAGGAATCTCTGCATCCGGTCCCTGGGTAATGACTGAAAAAAAATTTAAAGGAGAGTGGGGGTGGGGTGGAGAGTAACAATTTTAAGGAGGCTTTATTTAAATATCTCTGCCAATCACAGTCTCACCGCGCCACTCAGCCCTTGCTGAATGATTGCAGTTTCAATCAGATAAAAAGAGGCAGCATCTCCTTTGTTTAAGGGCTTCTCCCACCCCTTTCCTCATTCATTCCCACTTTTTCAGCCCTAATGTTTGTCCATTCGTCATTCACTGGGAAACCATCACCTGACCTTCAGTATGGCATATATTCAACAACAAATATTTAGCGAGTTTGTTCCTTTGTGCTAGGTGTTGTGGATTCCTGTCTTCATGAAGCCTCCTTGCTGACTGCCAGGGTTCTGAAAATAAAGCAGCTTTAATTTACTCTTATAGCTAAAGAGGAAGCTTTCTGTAAATTACCCTGAGTCCAATCTTTAAATCAATAGGAAAGGGGTCTTCCTTCTGGGCAACCAGACAGAAGCACTTGGATAAAAGCAATCCTCATATTTAAGACAAATGAGATCCAATTTCAAGTCCTGTTTCAATGGACAAGTGGCAGGAGGTTGGCCATCAACATTCTTAGGATGCTTTGGTTACCCCATCTATAAAATTGAGATGGTAAATGGTGACAGTTCAGAGTAAAACAATCCCATGAGTCAGGAAACTGGGATTCTTAATCTTACTCTAACTCCTTGTGTGACCTTTGCAATTTACTTCCCATCCAAAGTCTCAAATTCTATATTAACATGAGGGGATCTGATTAGGTAATGGCTTAGCTCCCTTCTAGCTCTGGTATTCTATGATTTACACCCTCTCAGAGCTGTTAAAAAGATAAAGGAAAGGATGATTTTTTTTTATAAATGTAAGATTGTGTAGGTCTGCATGCATTGTGTTGAAAACTGTTCTGTTGATATGTATGTATGTATGTATGTGTTCTGAGTAAATCCAGACCTATTTTCCCAATCAGAGTTTGCAGTCAAGAATTTTTTTTTTTTTTGCGGTACTGGGGATTGAACTCAGGGGCATTCTACCTCAGAGCTATACCCCCAGCCCTATTTTTTATTCTTTTATTTTGAAACCGAGTCTCACTAAGTTGCGGAGTGCCTCACTACGTAGCTGAGGCTGGCCGCGAATCCGGATCCTCTGGTCTCAGCCTCCTGAATGCTGGGATTACAAGCGTGCGCCACCACACCCGGCTGCAGTCAAGAAATTTTGCTATGTAAATTTCTCTCTTTTGTATCTCAAACCTCTTCCTTAAACTTGAGCGCATTGAGATCATGGAAATCAGAAAAGCTAAAATGTAGGTCCATCTGCTGAAGACAGATTACCGATGTATTTGTTCTCTCATTTTTCAACAAGTATTTATTGTACATGGAGTATGTGCTGAGCACTGTACTACTAACTACATTCAGGCCAAATAGATCATCATGAACAATTTTTGTTCCTCAACTTATAAGCTATATAACTTTGGGCAACTCAGTTCACCTCTCTGAGCCTGTAGGTTGAATAAGGTCTCTTCCATATAGTTTTTTTCACATGTTTGGTATGCAGCAAGCACCCAGTGAATAGTAACTAAGAATTAGTAACTAAGAATGTTAAGAAATCATTTTTGCCATAATGTGGTCCACAGGAAAGGCAAGAGATTATTTCAATTTGAAGTTCTTTCATTTTTAAAAGTATAGCTTTAAACTTGAATGGGGAGGTTGTCTAATTCCTTTCCCCCCTTTATTCTGAAGGCCTATATTAAGGTAACATAAAAACAACTGGAATTATTCAAACTTCTCATCTTAGTCTGATACACATGACAAAAATAATTATATTGATGGTCCTTCCTTCATTCATCTTACTCCAGAGCTTGTACTCTTAACTGCTACATCTTAATACCAAGCCATCTGCAAATCCCCTCAAGGATTGTTCCTGTTACTCTTCCAAACTATTTGGTATCTGCTATGGTTGGAATGTTTGTCTCTCTAAAATTTCTATGTTGAAAACTAATCACAAATGTGATGATATTAGAAGGTGGAGCCTTTGGGAAGTAATTAGGTCATGATGGTGGAACACTCATGAGTGGAATTAGTGCCCTTATACAAGAGATTCCAGAGAGCTGCCCTCTCCCTTCCAGGTAAAGACTCAATGAGAACTTAATATGTATGAATAAGGAAACAGGACCTCACCAGACACTCCAATGCCTGGATGTTGGACACCTCAGTATCTAGAACTGTAAGAAATAAATTCTGTTGTTTATAGGTTACGTAGTCTAAGGTCTAAGGATACCTAGTTAAACCTAAACAGACTATGACAATATCCCTTAGTAGTTTATATTGTTGTATATTATTTTGCCTTTGAATATCCTGTTCACTCTTCCTAGAATGCCTCATATATATAATATTAAAAATATGTATTTATGGTGGGGATTGAACCTAGCAATATTCTACCTCCGAGCTACACCTCCAGCCATTTTTATTTTTTGTTTATTTGAAACAAGGTCTTACTAGGTTGCTGAGTGTCTTCCTACATTGCTGAGGCTATCCTTGAACCTGTGACCCTCCTATCTTAGCCTCCTAAGTACTCTGGGCATGTGCCTGGCTCCTAAACTATATCCTTTAGACCTAGACCTAGAAGTCACTCACTGTAGGAAAAAACTTAGCATAATTACTTCTCTTTCCAAATGACCAGTTTAGGTATCTGTCTTCCTCTTTGTGCTCCTTGGACTTTGGATTCCTTGTACTTAACACTATCACAACACTCATCACTTTTTATTATAATCATCTATCTCCCACTCTAGACAGTGATCTCTTTGAGGGCAGATACATTTATCACATGTGTCTTTGATGCTGTATCTCTAGGGCCTGGCACAATAAGTTGCTAACTATTAAAAATCCACATGGATATGTTTATTTGTACTTTAAGCTGTTGTATCTACAAAAGACTATTGTAGTTTTGCAGTTTTTGATAAGATATCAGAATAGTACAATTATATGCAGAATTTTGATGTTGAAACATTGTATAATTCACTATGTATTACCTGGCATCTTATTTTACAAACTCATTAGATTCATGTAACAGAACATTTCAAGAAATTTGCTTGCTTAGCTCTTTATTTATTGGTGTGCTTTTCAGAAAACAAATTTTGAAAGATTCATTGAGTTGTCCAAGATCATACAGGTAGTTAGTGACAGTTTGGAGCCTAAAGCTAACACAGGTCTGGTCCTGTCTCCTAATCCGGTCCTTTCATAATTTTTATAGGACACCTTGCTGACATTATTTCAGTTTGAATTGAATTTGGAGATACTGTCTCAGCAAAGATCAGCTCATGTATTTCTGTAATCTAGTGATTAAAAAAATAAGTAATCTTGAAGGGCACCAAAAAATCACTTTGTCTTCCAAAAATCATTCCATCCTCCTTACTACTAGGTTTTAGAAATTTCTGATTTAGAGTTTTATAATGTATCAAACACATAACTTCATACTTTATGGCAGCTGGTTGTTCAGATCATTTTTGATATGACCGATAAAGAGGTTTTGAAAGAAGAGAGTATATCTAACAGTATCCTGAATAAAGAAGATAGGACATGGGTAAAAGCATTGTAGGAGTTACAAATGTAGAAACAAATTATATAGCCAGGGAAGGCTTCACAAAAGTTAAAACCTGGGAA
Organism: Graphiurus murinus; assembly: GCA_004027655.1. NCBI lineage: Eukaryota > Metazoa > Chordata > Mammalia > Rodentia > Gliridae > Graphiurus > Graphiurus murinus. The sequence goes on along the minus strand of PVLC010004571.1, from coordinate 75,041 downwards.
GAAAATGAGTATAATTCACATGAAGGATACATGTGGAAAATGAGATTGGTAGCAATGTGCATGGAGTCTGAGAAGTGTGAAACTGTCTTATGTAAGAGGTATATTAAAGAGGGGAATGGAATGTGTAGTGTTGGAAAATAACTTGGATGACAGGGAAAGCATAAGACTTAGTGCTCTAGGAATTAGAAATAAAGTTTTGAATAAATGGATAAAGTGTCAAAATAAACCACATTTAAGAAAAATACACAGGGAATGAGGTATTAAGGGGGAGATACTTGAGTCAGGTCAGCCAATTTAGTGTATTTTGGAGTAATCTAACCCTCAAATGATAAGAGTTGGGTTAGTGAACTGATAGTGAAAATGGGATGTTTCTGTTGGAATAGAACAATGGCAATGATGCCATTACCATATAGCAAAGTTGGAAGATGAGGGTCAATTTAAAGGAAAACATACAAAATATTAAGATCAGAAAGAGCTTTGGAGATTATATTATCAAACCTCCATTATAAAATTATATTCACAAGTCCATGCTAGCTGCTTATCCTGATTTCTTTTTAACACTAAGCTATAGAATCTTAGTTGACCTTAAAGACTACATCAAACATCACTTCCTCTATACTATTTTTCATTTTCTCACCCTTCTCTGAACTTTCACAAAAATGTAATTATACTTCTTCTTTCATGATATTTATCACTTTTTAACTTGCACTGTAGTAGCTTATGTATATACCTGGTATTTCCAACAAGAATTAGCTCCTTGAAGATCTATGTATGTGCTATCCAAGGTTCTTTCTACTGTAATTTTCATATAATAAACTGTTGAAATAAAACAGGAAATACCAAGTTAGTGGTAGAGTCAGGAGTAGAACCCAGGTCTCCTGAACGATCCAGTTTTCTTTTTACTGTACTGTAAACCAGGAAAGAGGATGAGATCATCAAGTTCCTCTTAGGATGTATTAAATTTGAGGTGACAATGGGACATTTTCAAGTGGGAATATTTGTGATTAAGTTAGAGATATGTGACTAGACTGAGTGATAGGACAGAAGAGAGACTTTTGGATTATTTTAACATAGACGAGAACATTGGAGTTTTAAAAATGGATGAAATCAGCAGGGTGTTGTGGCTCACACCTGTAATCCCAGTACTTGGGAGGCTGAGACGGGATCAAAGGTTTGGGGCTACCTCAGCAATTTAGTGAGGCCTTCACAACTTAGCGAGAACTTGTTTCAAAATAAATATAAAATAGGGCTGGGGGTTTAGCTCAGAGTTAGAATGTATCTCTGGGTTCAATCCCTAGCACCAAACACACACACACACACACACACACACACACACACACACACACACACACACAAACACATAATGGATGACATCTCTGAAGTAGAATAAAGGGAGAAAAAAAAGACTGTAGTATCATGTTGAAAGTTAGAGGACTAAAGGATAAAGAAGAATCAGTGAAGAAATCGTACAATGAATAATTAGATATTGGAAAGAGATCAGAATAGCACATAGTCACAAAAGAGCAGAGACAATTGCAATAAAGATAAGATTAGGGAAAATGGCCTAATACCAAAGAGAAAATTAGGACAGTTTAAAATATCCAATGAATTTAGTCACATGGGACTATTGGTGATTACTGAGAATGGTTCTGGTGGTGGAGTATAAAGTAAAAGAATCAATAGGTTGATAGGAAACAAAAATGTGGCAGAGGTATAAAATTTCTTCAACATAGTGAGGCCACGTGCATTTTGAAATGAAAAGAAGGAATTTGTGAGAAAGAAGAGATAAAGGGGAAGGCCTAAAGTATTTGTTAAGGTCAAATTCCAGGAAAATCTATAAGGATTGACATTCTGGACCAAAGCACAGTGTGTACTTTAGAGTGGAGGAGAGACATAAGCTTTGCCCCTGTTACAATTTTACCTGGAACTATCTCTGCTGAAAAGAGGACTTAAGCACCTGAAGCCTGGATAAGACTCTGGCAACTAAGGAGTCTAAGTTTCACCCTAATGAACTCCAAGAAGGCCTCAGGGGTCAAACCTAAGTTTGCAACCAGTTTCATTAATTAATAGCTGTGTGACATTTGGTTTAATTACTTCAGTAGCCTTCTGAACCTCACTTTCTTCACTTCCAAAATGAGAACAGTAAGTAATTTCTTTGTTGAAATATAACTTGAGATAACATAAGTAATAAGAAATGTAAGCACTTGATAAAAGATAGCCATTACTATTATTTTCTGAGTAACTACTCCAGGAACTGTGCAGAGACAAATCGAAATGGCTCTGCCTAGCTGGGCATGGTGGCACACTCTTGTAATCTCAGTACTTGGGAGGCTGAGGCAGGAGGATCACAGGTTCAAGGGCAACCTCAGCTACTCTGTGAGGCTCTCTGCAATTTAATGAGACCTTGTTTCAAAATAAAGAATAAAAAATAGGGCTGGGGGTGTAGCTCAGAGGTAGAATGCCCCTGGGTTCAATCCCAAGTACCACAAAAAAAAAGAAAGAAAGAAATGGCTCTGCCCTCAAGAAGTGCATTGATGCACTGGCCTGTGGAGAAAGCAGACACATTAAGCCAGTGATTGCAATATATGCAGAACATAATCCTGTATTTGATGAAAGCACTGAAAGTTTAGGGATACAGATGAAAGAAAAAAGATGAGATAAATCAAACTCTATCTGGAGAAGTCAGTGAAGACTTCCTGGAGTAAGTGGTCCCTCAGCTGAGTCATAGAGGATATGTGTATTCTTGTCAGAGAACTTAGTGCCCTGCATTTAAATGTATTATTTACTTGTCTATGTCTCCCAATAGAGAGCTCCTTGAAGGAAGAATATCTATAAGAGAAGTCTTCTATAAATGTTGAATTGAGAAATAAAGAGATGAGTAAATGTATCCAACTGGTAAACATACTTCTATTTTTGCCCTCATCATACTATAACTTATGTATTCTATGTTCTTTACTAAATTATGGACTACTTGATTCATTCAACAATAAGCAAACATATACTGAGAGCCTACTTTGTACCAGGTTCTGGGGATACAGGAATAAAGTAAGATACAATAATAAATGAATTATTTATATATTATTAATATAGATGGTATATCATTATATAATAATAAATGAATCTATGTTATCAAGGGGCTCAAATTTTAGTAGGTCAGATAGCCAATAGACAAATATAAAACAGGATGACAAGTATTTTGGTAAAGAACAGAGAGAAGTACACTTAACCCAGTATTGATGGGAAAGGAATATGGAATGCCTCTTAGAAAAGGCAATATTTAGCTGGTCATGGTGGCACACTCCTGCAATCCCAGTATTTGGGAGGCTGAGACAGGAGGATCACAGGTTCAAGGGCAGCCTTAGCAACATAGCAAGACTCTCAGCAACCAAGTGAGACTCTATTTCAAAAAGTAAAAAATAAAAAGAGCTGAGGGTATAACTCAGAACTAGAGTGTCCCTGGTTTCAATCACCAGTACTACAAAAGAAAAGAAAGGAAAAAGTAATATTTAAATATAAATTAGATGCTAACAAAGATGTTACAGCAAGAGAGACTATCATGTAAAAAGGCTATTAGAAAGCATGACCACACAAACTGCAAGGAAAACCACAAGAGAATCTCCAAAACCCAGTGTAATGCCTGGCATAGAGTAGATGCTCAGAAAATATTTGATACACAAAAGAATGAATAAATGCATTGCAAGCAGAGATGATAACATGAACAAAGATGCAAAGATGTGAAAACAGCATATTTGCTAACCATTCTAAAAGGGTCTGCAGTACTCATAGCCTGAAAAAGTTAGGGGCAGAGATTTTCCCTAGAAGGCACCATGCTCATAGACTATACTGAGATTATTTAGAACTAACTTTATATGATAGCCTAATATAGTATCTAAAATAATCATCACCAGGAATTTCAGCCACAAACCTAATCAAATTCTCTTTTTAACTCATTCTCTTATTTTGTCTGCATAAACATACTTCTGCACAAATTCTGAAAGTGTTTCCTCATTCTTTTTCTCCTAGGACCCAGCTTAAATCCATTTAAGAGCCTGAAAGTTCCTGTATGAAGCCAGTTCTATCCATATTCTATGAAAGTCAAGAGGAACTCTTTTTTTTTTTTAGATGAAAAGCTGACCTGTGGTCATCCTGAGTCAGTGGTGATGACATCAGAAGAAGTAAACAGTACCAAAGAAATACAGATTCTTTAACCAAGAAGCCTATATAGATGTTGATGATTATTTTCTTTTCCATAGAAGCTAGTGAACAATATAGAAGCAATATCACCAACAATGGAAGGGTTCGATGGAGGTAAAGTATTTTTTTTTGAAAGAAAGCTGGACTAAAAGTAAGGAAATGTAAATTCTACTATCCTAATCTGGCGTGTGGCTCTTAGCAGGTCAATTTTCATCTCTAGATCCTATTTTCCTCATCTGTGACATAGTAAGTTTCAATGCAATTCAATAATCAGACATATACCAAGCACATAATGTCAGACAATATGCTTGATGTGAGATACAGAGATGAAGGTAATACAGTATGCTATGTTGGAGCCTATCAATACATATTGGTTGAATAAATATAGATGTATAGTCTTATCCACATTGCTCACAGTATAACAGACTAAGTGGACATGTAAACACATAAGCTGCAATATAGTCTGTCAATAAATCAGACAAGAGATGATTATGGTCTGGATTATGGCAGGGATAGTGTAGATGAAGAAAAGTAGATAGGTAGAAGGTAGGATAAACAAGACTTAGTGACTCATGTAGGACATTTGTTACTCCGTTTACTGAGATAAGGAAGGAAGACTTTAAAGCTTTGGGTATGTTGAGTTTGAGATGCTCATGTAATATCTAAGTGATAATATAGACAATATTATAGATGAGTTTTGAGCTTAGAAAAGGATCTGGATCCGGAATAGAAATGAGGACACCATAATGTACAGATTTAAGTTGTGTGAATGGATGGTCCTAGCCAGTGAGAGTATGTAGAATGTTAGAATGATAGAAGGGTGGAGATCAAACATTTGAAGAGCACCTATATTGAAGGAGTTAACAGGAATGAAGTCCATGACATAGATTGAGAAGGAATGGCCAAAGAGGTGGCAGGAGAATCATGAGTGTGTGGTGCCAGGAAGATAAGGAAGTAGAATACTTGCAGTTGAGAATGATCAGCTATCATTTCTAACAGATAAATAAAGTTTCTATGGGATTTGGCAATTTGGAGATTGCTAATAAATTTATTGAAGGTATGTGTATATTTTCAGAGGGGATTTCAGCCAGGGCTGCACATCAGAATCATATGTGTAACTTTATCAGAATACATACTCCTAAGTCTCACCTCCAGAGATTCTTATTCAAGAGATCTTACAAGAGACCAAGAGAATCTACACTTCCAAAAAGTTTGACACTATCCTTGAATGTACTATGATTTCCATCACTTCTAGACACAACAAACATTACTTTCCTAGCCTGGAGAGATGAAATATTCAATCGCCTATCAGAAACATCCATTCATTATCTTCCTTTCTCTATCAAACATGATGGAAGCTGAGGGAAATTGCTACTTTATATATGTGGTTATGCAAGGTCTCAGGTAAAATTTTATCTATCAGCCTCAAAAATAACGAGGGGACAATACATTTGACTATGTGCAGATGGCATTCCCTACATGGAGAGAAGAGTAAACGCAAATCTCTGAGGATAGGATTGCTTGTCATGTTCTGGGCAGAGCAAAGAGGTCAGCATACCTATTCCTAAAGTGAAAGGAATGAGGAGAGACTGGTAGCAAATGAGACATAGCAGATGACTACAACATGTAGAGTCCTGTAAACCATGTTAAAGATTTTGCATTTTACTCAGAATGAGCTGAGAAGATATTGTGGGGTTTTGTGCAGAGGGCTGATACAATATGATTTATAATTTTAAAAAATCTCTCCAGCCACCCTGTGGAGTATAAATTAAGGAGAGATATAAATTAACTTAAGTCAGAATTAGAGAAACAATGAGGAAGCTATTATAACACCCCAGAGAGAGTAGTTAATAGTAAAAGTGATCAGAAGAAAGAATTGGAAGTTTGAATTCTGGTTATATTTTATTCTATTAAAATATCTATTTTTCCATGTCAGTGAAAGGCATCACCTATTTTTTCCCAACACTGGTGTGTGTGTGTGTGTGTGTGTGTGTGTGTGTGTCTAAGTGTACCATAGTTCTCTAAGTCTCTGCAGAGAGGAGATAGCATGGCATTTAAGAATATATTTGTTCTTATCAGAAAAGGAAAAATTTCTCATTTCCAACTTTCTTCACATACACTTCATTTTTGATGGCCAAAATGAATTCTGTCTTTTCCTAATGTGACTTAACTTGGACCTGTCTGCATGTCCTATGTGAACTCCTTAAGTCCCACAGATGTGACATCTCCAGAGGACCTACCTCTATGATACTTATAGGATTCTTTGAATTTTTTTTATTTTTATTTTATTTTTATTTTTTATTTTTTGCGGTACTGGGGATTGAACTCAGGGGCATTCTACCTCCGAGCTATACCCCCAGCCCTATTTTTTATTCTTTAATTTGAAACAGGGTCTCACTAAGTTGCGGAGTGCCTCACTAGGTAGCTGAGGCTGGCCGCGAACCCGGATCCTCTGGTCTCAGCCTCCCGAATGCTGGGATTACAAGCGTGCGCCACCATGCCCGGCTTTGAATTTTTATTTTTATGTGACTTGTCAAACATTCACTAGGGCCCATATTCATGAGCCAGAGTGTACTATGGAGCTGGTGAATACTTATTAAGTATCTTATTTATTGGTACATGATGCTTAGATTCTGGTACTGACACCTTCCTGCTTGTTATGGTTTGGATCTGGAATATCCCCTAAAACTTCATGTGTCGGTAATGCAGAAAGGTTCAGTGGTGAGGCGTGGCTGGAGGAGGTGGATCACTGGGGGTATGCCCTTGAGGACCACATCTGTCCCTGGCCCTTTCCCAACTCTCATTCTTTCTGCTTCTTCCCATCATAAGTTGAGTAGTTTTCTTCTGCCACACCCTGTCACCATGCTGTTTCTGCCTTATTGCTGACAGACCATGGACTGGCCCTCTGAAACTGTGAGACAAAATAAATGTTTCCTCCTCTAAGTTGTATTTATCAGGTATTTTGGTCAAAGCAGTGAAAAACTGAATAATACACTGCTCCACATACAAACCGACATATATTTCACTTTCTTCAGCTGTATGACTTCTTTTTCTCCACATTAATCAGAAGTTTTAAAACAGGGTGGGACAAGGAGACTGAGGGGGGCAAATTCCTGTGAATATCAGAAGCTCTGAGGTAGCTGATATGTCCATGTTGTATTCTCCCGAACAAGGAAGGCCAGTCTGCTGCAGGTGACAACAGCAATGAGAATTAAATTTGATTCTGGGAGCATTTTTATTTTCAGAACTGACATCCTACCCAGTACTAAATACAGCCAGTCTTTTCCTTTCAAACAAGGTTCTTTTTTCCTATTGAACTTCAATTAACTCTCAGCTCTGTATTACAAGGTCTACTCCACCCCTCGTACCTTCATGAACTTTATTTTCTCTCCTCAACCACCTACTCTCTCTTGCTTCCTTGGTTTCTTCACTTTCTAGTTTTCTTTTTATTTCCTATATATCTCTCTTCTCTGCTTTCTTGGTGTCTTTCCCTATCTCACTCTGGCACTCTACTCTTAATACCCCTAAAAAAAAATCCCGTAGGAACACCCCTTCCAACAGGCCAAGAGAAGACAGATGCCCAGAGACTAAAAATGAACTCTTTTGTTTATTTTAAAATGTTCCCAGGCTAAAGATAGCTACGTCTGTCTTCTTTATGTGCCAATAGGTTGACATGTAATGTTAATGACATCCTTGCATTTCTTGAGAATTTAAAGTTTATTAATAAGAAGTAATACAGATATATGGTATACTCAAAGAAATATTATATGTACATATATCCTTCAAGGAAATTGCTAAAAAGTATTCTCATTTTAGTATAGGGCAGTTGAGCCCAAGAGACACAAGCAAGTTACCTTAAGGCCAAACAATTAATATATAGCATGAATAGGGCTTAAATCTAGGCACTCTGACTCCAGAGCGCATACCCTTAACTTTCATGCCACATTACTTCTTTACAGTAAGATTAATGTGTGTTGCATGCCATGTAAAGAGAAGAGGAAGCAGAGAAGATTAGGAAGGGTAATAGCATCTAAAATAGTTTTCAGCTGATATAAGATTGAACCCTTATTGATTTTTGTTGTTACTAAAACATAATGTGAAGGAATTCAGAGAAACTGGAATAAAAGATTAAATAATTGGGACATGTTTGTTTTCACTTCCTATTGCCTGTTTTGACTTAGAATTCTGAGTGTTAGACACTGATAATTTCTTTACTTTCCAGTTAGATTATGTGAGTTCATTTGGATTCAAATAGTTTTTACACATATATTGCAAATTCTGTGCTGATTTTAGAGGCTGAGCCGTGAAGTGGTTATATCCATACACTGGATAACCATTCTATAATAAAAATAATTTGTTTTTCTCTACTATTGTTACCCAATAGCTTGTGGGATATAGATAGATGATTAATAGATAGATAGATGATATATAGATACACATAGATAAGTAGATACATAGATATAGATATAAACATATATAGCAAACTTCCTGATCAAATTATCTACTTCAAATACACACACACAGGCTGGGGGTATAGTTCAATGATAAAGTATTTGCCTAGCATATGTGAGGACCTGGCTTCAACCCCAGCATCACAAAAACTAAACAAAATAAATACACACATACCCATGAACATGTTCAGTTATATGTTAACATACAAGATAAATATGCAATAATAAATTGTGTATATACACACTAGGAACAAAAAATCTGAAAATGAAATTAAGAAAACAATTCCATTTACAATAGCATTAAGAATATGGTGGCACACACCTGTAATCCTAGTACTTGGGAGGCTGAGATAGGAGGATTGCTGGTTCAAGGACAGCCTCAGCAAGTAGTGAGACTCTCAGCAACCTAAAGAGATCCTGTTTCAATAAAAAATAAAAAAGGGCTGGGTGTGTAGCTTGGAGGTAGAATGCCCCTGGGTTGAATCCCCAGTACTGCCAAAAAATAAAGTGAAAATATAATAAAGAGAATGGGAAAAATGTTTGCAAATCATATATCTAAAAGTAATCTGTATCTACAATACAGAACTTAACTCAACAATAAAAAAGAAATGAATTGAAAAATGAGCAAAGAGTTTGAATAGAAATTTCTCCAAGGAAGACATACAAATGATCAATGTGTGAATGAAAAGATATTCAACATCATCAGTCATTAGGAAAATGCAAATAAAAAACACAATTAGATGCAAATTCACACTCACTAGAATTGCTAAAATCAAAACAGACAATAACATTAGTGAGGATGTGGTGCAATTGAAGACTCAAACCTTGCTGGTGAGATTGTTAAATGGTAAAACTACTTAGGAAACAACTTGAAAGTTCCTCAAAATATTATACATGAAGTTATCTGATTTAGCAATTCCATTTCTAGATATATATCCAAAAGAATTTTAAAAACATGGACTATATAAAAATATGTACACAAATGGGTGATAGCATGGTTATTCCAAATAATTCAAAAAGTATATAGCCTAGAGCCAGGGGTGGTGGTGCATGCTTGTAATCCCAGTACTTGAGAGGCTGAGTCAGGAAGATCCAGGTTCGCGGCCAGCCTTAGCTACGTAGTGAGGCACTCTGCAACTTAGTGATACCCTGTTTCAAAATAAAGAATAAAAAATAGGAATGGGGGCGTAGCCTGGAGGTAGAATGCCCCTGGGTTCTATCCCCAGTACCACACAAAAAATTATAGCCTAAAGATGGGAAAAATCACAAACCAGTAAGTGGATAAACTAAATGTTTATCCATACAATGGAATATTTTTCAGCCATAAAAAGAATGGATCACTGATACATGCTACAACATGGATGAACTTGAAAACATCACAATAAGTGGAAGAAACCAGACAAAAGGTCATATATTATATAATTCAATTTATATAAAATTTCAGAGTAGCCAAATCTATAAAGATAAAAAATAGATTAGTGGTTCAGGGCCTAAGGAAGGGGAGAGTTGGAGTGACTGATAAGAGGTACAAAGTTTCTTTTGTAGTTGATGAAAATGTTCTGGTGTTAGTGGTGATGATTGCACAACTCTTTGAATATACCCCAAACTACTCAACATTAAATGGGTATGTTTTATTATATCTGAATTATTTCAGTAAAGCTGGTTTTAAAAAGTATATCTGGGAGATTCTTTAATCCTCATGCAAATAGACTCCTGACATGTTTAATGCTTCACTTTGCCAGAAGTGCATGTCTCTATTGAACATTTAGATTATTGTCAGACTTCTGGTATGATAAATAGTGCTGCAACAAATATCATTTACATATATTTTGGGATATTTGTATTAATATGTTTATAGGATAAATCTCTAAATTAAGAATGCTGGGGCAAAGAATAGATGTATTTTTATTTTCATGAATATTGCCAAACTACTCTTCAAACAGCTTACACCAATTTATCCTATCACCAGGAATTTAGGAGAATCTTCATTGTTTCACACTTTTAAAAGTTTTTTTTTTACTTTAAATCTTATTGTTATTATTATTGTTGCATTGTCATCATACACCATGATAAAGTTCAGAGGCTAGAGATATACATACACACAGCATTTGGTGAACTTCCCCCCAGCTCCCACCCCACTCCTTCACCCTGTGCAAGCCACTAAGATTGACAATGAAGAATTTGTGTATGTACATCATGTCTACTGAAATGTTTCCTTTAAGGAGTTTCCCTCCCCTCCCCTACCTACCTCCCATAGGCCCCCTCCTTCACTCCACTAGGCTTTCTCCTCCTTTGTATAGAGTCCCTTCTGTATCCCAATTTCTCTCTAGCTTCCACATTTGAGGGAAAACATCTGACCTTTCACTTTTTATTGTGCTAAGCTCACTTAGCACAATATTCTCCAGTCCCATCCATTCCCCTGCAAATGACATGTTCTTTTTTTTTTTTTGTCCTGGGAATTGAACCAGAGGCATTCTACCCCCAAGCCACACCCCATCCCAATTTTATTTCTTATTTGGAAACAGGGTCTCACTAGGTTGCTGAGGCTGGCTTTGAACCTGCGACCGTCCTGTCTTAGCCTCTCAAGTACTGGAATTACAAGCATACACCATTACACCCAGCTCCAAATGACATGATATTGTTCTTTATGGCTGAGTAGAATTCCATCCTGTGTATATCCCATAATTTTGTAATCCACCTGTTGATGGACACTTAGGCTGGTCTTATAATTTGGCCATTATGGATTGTGCTGCTATAAACATAGATATGCATATTTTATTATAGTGATTTGATTTCAGTTCCTTTGGGTAGATACCCAGGAGTGGTATACCTGAGTCATATGGTAGGTTCATTCCCATTCTTCTGAGGACCCTCCACACTGATCTCCAAAGTGGCTGCACTAATTTGCAATCCTACCAACAATGTATTAGAGTTCCTACTTCACCACATCCTCACCAGCATTAATTATTGTGTTTTTAATGATTGACATTCTAATTGGGGTTAGATGAAATCTCAGTACAGTTTTGATTTGTATGTCTCTGGTTGGTAATGATGTTGAACACTTTTTCATATATTTATTAGCCATTTATATTTTTTCTTTTGTGAGGTGTTTATTTAGCTCACTTGCCCATTTTTTATTTTTTATTTTTGGTAGCAAGTTTCTTGAGTTCTTAGTATATTCTAGATATTAGTCCTCTATCAGAGGAGTAGCTGGCAAAGAACTTTTCTCATTCTATTGGCTCTCTATTAGGGTTCTTGATAGTTTCCTTTGCTGTACAGAAGCTCCTAAATTTAATACAATACCACTTATTAATATTCACTTTAATTTCTTGTGCCTTTGGGGTTTTATTGAGGAAGTTTTTTTTTTTATCAGTTCCCATATGTTAGAGTGTTGGTTCTATACCCTCTTCTAGTAACTGCAAAGTCTCTGGTCTAATTTCTATGTCTTTGATCTATCTTGAGTTGACTCTTGTGCAGGGTGAGAAAGTGGGATTTATTTCCATTTTTCTACAAATGGATAGCCAGTTTCACCAATACCACTTGTAGAAAAGGCCATCTTTTTTCCTCAGCTTTTGGCCCCTTTGTAAACAATCAATTGGTTGTAAGTGTGTGGATTTGTTTCTGAATCTTCTATTCTGTTCCATTTATTTGTCTGTTTGTGTGCCACTACCATGCTGTTTTTATTGCTATGGCTCTGTAGTATAGTTTGAAGTCAGGTATTGTGATGCCTCCTGCATGATTCTTGCTGCTGAGAACTGTTTTGTCTATTCTGGATCTTTTGTATTATATACCATTTTACATTATATATATATATACCATTTTACATTATATATATATAATATATGTTATATTATAAACAGTGCTGCAACAAATATCATTTATATATATTTTGGGGTATTTGTGTTAATGTGCTTATAGGATAAATTTCTAAATAAAAATGCTGGGACAAAGAATATATGTATTTTTATTTTGATTAATATTCCCTAACTGCTCTCCAAACAGCTTACACCAACTTATCATGCCACCAGGAATTTAGGAGAATCTACATTTTTTACACTCTTCCAACTAAGTATATTATCAAACTTATTGACCTTGTTCCACTTGAAAAGTAAAAAATATATCTTGGGTTTTAAAAAACATAAGTGAAATTCAGTACTTTTAATATAAATTTTGGCTATATGTCTTATTTTGAGAAATGTACTTTCATGTTCTCTATCCATTTTTCTATTGAGTTACTTTTCATTATGGGCCTGAAAGAATTTAATGGATACATTTAACTATAAAGGGTAATATATAAATATTAAGGAAATAAGATCTCTGACATTAATTTTTATCAGTTTGCAATTAATTTTTTAACTTAATTTGTAATACTTTGTGCTATGCAAATATTTTAAATTGCTATGTAGTCAAATGCATCATTTTTTAAAAAAAACCTAGCACACAATATTTGTATTTATGTATATATTTCAATACACATATATAATCTTTTCCATTATGGGATTGTAGAATCTATGTTTTGTGCCTTATCGTCCTATACTTTCTTCCAGTACTTTGTAAATTTTGATAATTTAATCTTTTTTGATAAATCTTTGATCCACCTGAGTTTATTTTGGTGTAGGGATAAGTTAGTGATCCAGCAGAGCCACCCCACAGGGATAAGTATCTTACGTGCTGCACAAAAAGGCCTGGAAGAGGATATTTTCTTTGACCTTAGAGCTTAAATTTTTTAACCAGGATCTATCTAGGCATGAGTCATTCTTTCCATTATTCCTTTTTGAACCTTGATGGCTCTTTCAAGCTGAAGACTCAAGCCATTCTACAGTTTAAGAAAAAATTAACTCACTGTGTTTTTGATTCCGTCTTCCCACATTTTCTTTCTCTTTCTTTCCTTTCCTTTCCTTTTCTCCTTCCTTCCTTCCTTCCTTTCCCTTCTCATTCCATCCCTTACCTTCCTTTCCAATGCTCATTAAATAGATACTGGGGTTCTTATAAATGAAAAAGTAAGAGGTCTATATGTCTCTTACTTTTTAAATAATTTTACTTTGGTTACAGTGTTGCATTTGGGGAAAATCTGTGTTCAATCTTCAACTAAATAATTCTGATTTTAGTTGTGTGCATACTGGTAGTCACTCCCATAGTAAGAGGTAAATTTTTGACAATTATGCTTTTAACTTCTAAAACCTTAAACATTTGTCATTTGTCATATTTGTGCCTGATCAACATATCATGAATAGTCTTTCTATATTTGGGAAATTCTTACATAACTTTTTGTGTTTTTAATGTAGAAGTTAAAACTCAAACTTCTAGGCTGTATTGAAACTACAATATAGTAATATGACTTAGGTTCTACCAATCAGATGCCTTAAACCTGAGACTTTGATTCAAAATTGAAGACATGAATAAAGTAAAAGTGTCTGGTTTTAATTTTTGTTGGAATAGGTAGTAGGAAAGGAACTTGGCTCTGGGGGATGGCAGAGATTGCAAGGTCAAGTTCTTAATAAAGTAGTGACACTAGTGCTGGCAGCAGTAGTTGTTGCAGTAAAGTAAATTTCTTGGCATCTAATGCAGGAGCAACAGTTTTTCTTATCAAGGCAATAGCATTTGTCCTGAGCATTATCTCTGGATCTCTGGAATGTGAGCCTAGAGATTAGTTTTCAGCTGTATGAACATGACTCAATTTTAGCATCCCCTTCTCAAATAATCTCTTCCTATTTTTCTTTTCTTTTTGTACTTTTTGCTTTTATTTCCCCCCTTTTTTGTACTGGAGGTTGAACTCATGGATATTTTACCTCTGAGCTACACTCCTAGTCCTATTGTATTTTTTTATTTTGAAACAGGATCTCACTAAGTTGCTGAGGGTCTTGCTAAATTGATGAAGCTGGCCTCGAACCTGTGATTCTCCTGTCTCTGCCTCCCAAGTATTTGGATTACAGGCATTCACAACCACGCCCAGCTCTTCCTATCTTTTGAGACCATTCCTTCTAATTTCCCAATTTCCATATTTTCTTCACCCTTCGGGGACCTCCAATTCATTGACCCCCCAATTCCCTCTCCTCATATTTTCACTTCCCTCCTTACCTGACTTTGGATTTCACAGTCCATCATTACAACCACTCCTAGGAGATAGCATTATCTCTTTTCCCCTCTTTCAATTCATCATATTCACATGGAAACAAAACCAAACCTGCCTAAATCCAGCTCTCAATCTATTTTTGTTTCCGTATTAACTGGTTTGATCTCCATTTAATTTCAGTCTCTTCAAATTCATGACTATTAATCTCAAGTGGGCTTTTAGTGCAGCTTGGCAATGCTATTTTATTTTCATAACCCATTCTCTTGATTACTACTTTATACCATCTACTCTCTCCTTAAGCCTCCAATATCTACTACTCTATCTCAATTTAACTGATGAGCTTGTTTTACAAGCTGCCCTTGTTAACATTACCAGTGACCTCTATATTGCTAAATTCAAAGGTTAATATCTATCCTCATCTTAATTGACCTATCAGTATCATTTACATAGTTGATTACTCTATCCTTCCCTAAATACTTCTTGGCTTCCAGGCTGACTCTTTATACTTCTTTTATCTTACTGATTATTTCTTCTCAATATCCTCTGGTGACATTTCAGTTTCAACTGCAACATGTTGAAGTAATGCAAGACTCAATTCTTGGGCTTCTATATCCACACTCATTTTTAGCTGATCTCATTCAACTTCATGTCTTTAATGTCTTCTATATGTAAAGTACTCTCAACATCTATAGACTAGATTCCTCATCTGAACCACAGAATAACATACCCCACTGTTTACTCAACATCTCAATTTGTATGCTTAATAGATATCTTCTAATTAACATGTCCCAAACTTCAACTCTCCATTCTTTAATCAATTCTCCTACATTTTTTTCCATTATAATAAATAGTACCTTAGTTATTCTAGTTCCTTGGACAAAAATCTTGGAATCATTCTTGTGTACTCTCTCATGCCCAAAATTCAGTACATCAGCAAATCCTATTCATATAGTCTTTTAAATTATCCAGAGTCTGATGATATATCCCTATCCCCATTGATAACACCCTTCTCCAAGCCAAAATCACCTCAATCTGAGAGTCTCCAGTTTCAGAATTCTTCCTCTAGAAGAAGTCTTCATCCTGGGGCAGATATCAGTGACAGAGGGAGAATTAATATAGCTATTCCTCAGTTATTTAATTAAATGTACAACTTTAGCACCATTCCAGGTTTCTACTGGCAAAATCACACTTTTAGAGATTTTCTCTTTTGCCTATATAGAAGTACCACTTTCTAAACTCTATATGAGGTAATTACATAACTATGAAAAATGATATTTGATAAAATCTACCTATGGGCAAACATTTTCCCTATGTTCATATTATTAGCTAAGATTTTACCATTAAATTACTTTAAATATGATTTCAATTGGTTTCATTGATACTATTATCATACCAGGCATTTGCTATCTCATTATACATGGCTATCAACTTATGTTTAAGATACACAAATATCTGTCCCTTACCAACAGCAAGAATGTAGCATGTCACTTGAACCTTACTCATTCTTGCATGTGTTCCACGGACCAGTCACAAAGCCATTTGTTACTAGTTGATTATGAGATAAATGTGATAAGTATACAAGTCATAAAAGTATACTGAACAAGTATACAAATGGTAAGAATTTATAAAACTTTAAAAACATTTGACATTGCTGCTACATCCATGTGCTTGCTTTCCTATTTTACAAAGTCCATAGAAGATTGGAATTTCTTTTCCTTTTGTGGTTCTAGAGATTGAACCCAGGTGTATTCTACCTCTGAGTTACAACCCCAGCCCTATTTTATTTTTTATTTTGAAACAGGGTCTTGTTAAGTTGCTGAGGGCTTCACTAAGTTGCTGAGGCTGGCCTCGAACCGAACCTGTGAGCTTCCTGTCTGAACCTCCCAAGTACTGGGATTACAGGTGTGTGCCACCACACTAAGTTGGATTAAAAAAAAAAGTCCTTCACCACAGAGAGTTGAGAAGCACTGATCTAGAGTGTGTCAATAATTCTTTAGGCCAAATGGTATAGTTTCCTTTCTTATATTACCTTTGTCTTCCTCAGTGTTGGCCTTTAAGCCAAGAGACCTGGCTGCCTTCCAAGCAGTCATTTCCGTATAGTTTAATAGCTATAGCCAGTGAACAGAAAGTGCATTTCCTGCCACCATACTGTAAAATTATTATTAATGTAATAGGAGAATGTACTTCTGGTTTTGGCACTGATGTTTGGGATACTGCATTGGGGCTGGAAGCTCAAGAGTGGGCAATATTTTGGAATATGGATTAATGAAGAAAGAACCACTAGGAGTACTTCCTGTTAAGAAAAACTATATTTGATCTGCTTAGAGATAATTTGATAGAACAACATTTTAAATGAAAACAGGGAAATATCTTTATATCTTCTCATCTTTACTCAAGGAAATTTTCTTTCTTTCTTTTTTTTGTGGTACTGGGGATCAAAGGATCGAACCCAAGGGCATTCTACCTTCGAGCTACATCCTCAGCCATTTTTTAAAAATTTTATTTTGAAACAAGGTTTCACTAGGTTGATGAGAGTCTCACTACTTGTTGAGGGTGTCCTTGAACCTGCAATCCTTCTGTCTCAGGCTCCCAAGTACTGGGATTATAAGTGTGTACTACCACACTCCACGAAGAAAAGTTTTAAGAAGGTAGCTCTTAGCTCATTTTAAGAAATACTTTTCTAACTACTAATTCAGTAGTCTTTATCAGGTAAGTGCCCAATCAATGGTGGATTTACAAACTATCATTGATTCTCTAATAATGAATCCTGCAATGAATTGAAAATTAGATCAAGTTGTAGGGCCTTTTCCAAAGCAAAATTCTACAGTTATGTGCTGAGATAGATTTAGGCATCTAAAGAAGGAAAATCAGCAGCCATTAAATGTGAGGTTCTGTGATCTCCATCCTCCTTTTTGTGGTACTAGGTATTGGACACAGGGGTGTTCTACCTCTGAGCTATACCCCAGCCCTATTTTATTTTATATTTTGAAACAAGGTCTCACTAAGTTCTAGAGGGTCTCTTTGTTAAGTTGCTGAGGATGGAAGCAAACCTGTGATCCTCTTGTCTCGGCCTACCAAGTACTAGGATTACAGGTATGTGTCACCACACCCAGCTTCCCTTTTAATCTGGAAAAAATTCTGTTATGCCTCAGAAAGGTTGTAATACTCAGGTTATTTGAGGGCTTACAGTGTGTTTAGAGATGTCTCTGATCCACAGTTTGGAGTCAAGGGGAGGCAATGAAGAATTCAAAAGTAAATGGAAATGCAGACAAAATTACAGAAATATATACTTGGAAACCTGTGCATACAATGGACATTTCCAACCTTCTTATATAGAACAATCCTGATTATTCAATCATTCATCCTTCAACAATTATCTTTTCCCATGATCATTGTCTAAACTTATTATGTAGTAGTTCATTTATTGGGGTCTTGTGCAGCAGTCAATTACAGATCAACCAGGGTAGTCCTTCCATAATTTGAGGGTATCCTACTCAAGAAAAACTAATGCAGATGTGCATATTATTGTTAGAGAATGTAACACTCAAAATACAACCAAGATAAAGCAAAGAGTGAAAAAGAACCAATCACTATTTATAACTGTATTAAGACAACACATATATAAATGAAATTTTCTCTTTACACTTAAAATTGAGAATTAACAGCTAGATATCTAGGTTAGTGTTGGAAATATGAGAGCTTGGAGAATAGAAAAGTTCACTAAGGGTGAGAAGATTTTCCAGTTGTTTATAAGGTCTTTGTATTGTCTCTCGCTCATTGAAATAAAAAACGTATTAACAAAATTAGAAACATAATACGTTGGGAAGCATTTAATATCAAATTACCTATAGTAAACTGAATTAGGCAGTTTATTTCTGTAAATTATTTCTGACCAAATGTCCCAGAAACAAATACATGTGAAAATTACTGACATTTATTTGCTTATGGGTATAAAAGAAAATAACATGAAATGCTTTTTTAAGAAAAAAGATGTTATGAGCCAGTTCATACTGCTGCAAATATCTTGGATACAAGACTGAAAGGTAGAAATGTAAATAATGATAGCACTGCTGCTGCTGCCCTAGATTGAATTACAAAACAAGCAGCACATTTAGAAATTTATGCTGGAAAAATCCTTTCAAATGTGTCTGAATACAGAACAGTTACAGTGTTTGTGCAGTCATGCAGTTTGGACTCGAGCCAAGTGTAACGCTCTTATTCCTGGTCTCACCCTCTTGATGAGGAATCTGAAGGCCAGGTTACAATTCAAGGTCTCTACAGCTGGCTCAAATTCCTACCCAGTATTTTTGAGCTTTCATCCCTACTAAGCTTGCTAGTGAAAATAATATTAATAACCAATGTATATTTGGTGCTTAGTATGTGCCAAGCAATAGGCAAGGTAAATTACATATTTTACCTTAAGTTTTCCAATAAACCTATGAGGTTTATTACCTTTATGTTGTGATGGGAAAATTGGTGCTTAAAGAGGTTAAAGAAATTACTGAAGGTAAGATTGTTTTTATCTGCTCAATTAGAAGTCTGTTGAGAAAACAGTAGTCTTTCCTGATGTCAAGGATTATTTTTGTTTGAAACAGAAGACTAGCTTTATTGGAATAATAAGGCCTCCCAAGCCTGAACACCTAGCTGCTGCCCTCAGAGGTAACTCTCCTCAGCAGAAACTTTTGTTTCTTTCTCTTGCTGGTTGCTTTCAGCCACATCTCTAAAATGTTGTCAGTACCTCTCAGTAGTTGCTCTTCATGATGGTCCTTATTACAGCCTCAACTTCATAAGTCCCTCTCTCCTCTCTCCTCTCTCTGTCTCTCTCCCGGGATTGAACTCGGGGGCATTCTACCTCTTAACTACACCTCCAGCCCTTTTTATATTTTTTGTTTTTTGTAACAGGGTCTTGATAGGTTGCTGAGAGTCTTGCTAAGTTGCTGAGGCTGACCTCAAACCTGCAATCCTCCTGTCTCAGCCTCCCAAGTACTGGAATTACAGGCGTGTGCCACCATGCCCAGCTTATGGGCTTCTCAATAGTCATGTAACAATATTACAATAGGGTCTCAAGTATCTTAAGTGACAGAAACAGTTAAGGAATCAGCCAAAGACCTTTATCACCACTTCAAGAAAACCAGTCTATGGGAAACTAACTGATTCCCTTTAGCTACTTATCTTTGATTTAAACAACATTTAGAGGATGGAAGTTGGTCCACGATGAGATGAGTTTCTCGAGCTTGGTGAGATTGAAGTCACATAGGATCTCTATTTTCCAAGGAGTACTTGAATAGTGGGAAAAAATGAGACTGGGAATTGAAAGGTGCTTTTGTGCTCCTTAGCCATGTGTTTAGACATCACTGAAAGTTAGTAAAATGGCTTTTTACTCAGTACTTTAGCACCCTATTCTTCCTCAATTCCATGAATTCCTAAAATACAATTTAGATCAGACATGCATCAAAAAGACTCCATGAGATCCAATCCAATAAAAAAGGGGAGCATGAAAGTGTATGTATCACCTGGAAAGGTTGCTACAAAACAATCCACAGAGAGAGTGGCGCCAAGCCAAGCAAACACAGTCCATTCCTAAGAGTGGTGCAGCAGGTTTCTGTGGACAACTTTGTTTCCTTCCAATAATGTCCTGCACAATGTGAGCAATGACTGTGTGAGTCTGTAGTTTTGTCTGACTTCAGTGTCCTGGGTTTGCACTCATGCTATTCTTTTTTCTTCTGTTTTTGTGACTAATTTTCTCCGTGGGATTAGTGTTTTTCTGTACAGAATGACAGTGAAAGAAACATTTTAAATGGCATTTGCCAGGAAGAGTCCTTTCCTACTTGGAATCTGAAGCAAAACTTACAGCACACTTAGCAGAGATGTAGACAGCAGGAGAAGTGCATGGAAATGTCACTCCAGTAGCCCCAGGGAGCAGGAGCCCTTTTGTTGCCCCCTTCCTGTAGCCTACTTCCTGTTGCTCCCTTCCACACAAACTGCCTCCTCAGAGATCTGGATATCGCTGTGTCTCTCTGTCTTTGCAGTAGCATGCGTTATCATGGCATGTCACCTGTTAGTGTTGTTCTCCAAGACTCTTGCTTATTCTGAACACGAGGCTGGGATATGCTACTGCAGAATGACCATAGAACACACACACACACACACACACACACACACACACACACACACACACACACCTGCACATGACATAATTTTGTCCTTCTTTATGGCTGAGTAAAATTCCATTGTGTGTATATACTACATTTTTGCAATCCACTCATCTGTCGATGGACATCTTGGGTGGTTTCATAATTTAGCTATTCTAAATTGTGCTTCTATAAACATGGGTATGCATGTATCACTATAGTATTCTAACTTTTATTCTTTTGTAAAAATACTAAGAAATGGTATGGCTGGGTTACATGGTGATTCCATTCCTAGTATTTTGAGGAACTGCCATATTGATCTCCATAGTGGTTGTACTAATTTACAACCCCAGGAACAGTGTATAGAGTTTCTATTTCCCCACATTTTCACCAGCATTTTTTATTGTTTGTCTTCTTGATTATTGCTATTCTAATTGGAGTTAGATGGAATATCAGGGTAGTTTTGATTTGCATTTCCCTGATTGCTAATGATGTTTTCACACATTTGTTGGCCATTTGTATTTCTTCTTTTGAGAAGTGTCTATTTCAGAAATTAGTTCATTTTCAGGAAAATGGATGGGACTAGAGAATAATAAGTATGTTAAGTGAGATCAGCCAGTCTCAGAAAGTCACGGGTTATATATTTTTTCTCATATGTGGAAACTAGAACAAAAATAGGAAGCAAAAGGGACTTCAGTCAATGAGGAAAGAAATTGGTACAATAGTGGAAGGTGATTGGGGGAAGGAGATGGGGAGGGGGAAAATAAGATTGAGGAAGAGAGTAGTTCAAATAAGGTTACATCCATACATGGTTTCATCCCTAATCTCACTCACATGTGGAGGAGGGAAGAGGAAGGGGGTGAGTATATGGAGGGAAATATACCAAGTAATGTGTGTATGAATTTTTGTATCACTTTGAATTTTATTTTGATGTATAATTACATTGCACCAATAACCATATTTTTAAAAAAGAATCTACACACACCAAACACTCCATGGAGTTTCAGAGTTGCCTTGAATTACACTTTTGGACAATTTGTACTTTAATTTACCCAAACATCCACTGGCTCACAGGTGGGCTTACACCCAAATTCCCAGAGTCTTGAAATCTCTCCCCTCTTCCTTCTCCCTTCTCTACCCACTGCTGCCAAAGTTTTCCAGCTACACTAAGTCACACACTTTCCTGGCCTATTTCATTTAGCACATTTTCAAAGTTTATTCATCCATGTTATAGATGTATCACAAGTTCATTCTTTTCCATGGATGAATAATATTTCATTGTGTGGATAGACCACATCTTATTCATATATATGTCCATTGATTGTAGCTTGGGTTGTTTCTTCCTTTTGGCTATTGCAAACAGGGCACCTATGAATACTTGTATACAAGCTTATGTTTGAAAACCTGTTTTTATTTCTTTTGTGTTTGTATTTAGGAGTGTAATCCTAGGTCACATGATAATTCTGTGTTTAACTTTTTGAAAAATTGTCAAACTGTTCTCCACAGAATCTGAACCATTTTACATTCCCACTAGCAATTTATGAGGGTTCTAAATTCTTCACAATGTCACCAATGCTTGCTTTTCCGTTTATAAAAGAAAGTCAGTCTAAATGTAGAATAGTGATTACTAGAGGCTGGGAAGGGTGGGGGGATGAGTGATAAAGGAAGGTTGGGCTACAGGTACCAAAACACAGTTAAATGGAGTAAAAGATGAAGTATGAAGATCTAGAAGAAATGAGCTCAAAGGCTCCAAACAAAGAAATTATAATGAGGGCTGGGGATGTGGCCCAGAGGTAGAACATTTGCTTAGCATGTGTAAGGCCCTGGGTTACATTCCCAACACTGATGGAAAAGTTAAAAGAAAGAAATGATAAGGAGAGGGAAATGCTAATAAACCTGATTTGATCAGTCCATGCGGTATACATGTGTGGAACTATTATGCTGAACCCCACTAACATGTACAATTTATAAAAATTAAATTAGCCGGGCGTGGTGGCACATGCTTGTAATCCCAGCATTCGGGAGGCTGAGACCGGAGGATCCGGGTTCGCGGCCAGCCTCAGCTACTTAGTGAGGCACTCCACAACTTAGTGAGACCCGGTTTCAAAATAAAGAATAAAAAAATAGGGCTGGGGGTGTAGCTTGGAGGTAGAACGCCCCTGAGTTCAATCCCTAGTACCGCAAAAAAAAAAAAAAAATTAAATTAAATTAAATTTAAGAATGAATGTGGCCGGCCATCCTAATGGGTATGAGGTGGTATTTATCAGGAATAAATTATCACTTTTTAAAATAAGGAAATAGAGACTCCAAGAACTAAAATAACTTACCAAAGGTCACACAAATAGTGAAGTCCTCAGAGTCTGTACTCTTAACTATAACACTGTAGTAGGACTCTGAAATTAAACTACAAGGTCTCTAAAAATCAGGCACAATATTTTCTGTTCTTTTATGCTTGCTCCATCTTTCTCACAAATGAGGTGCTATTGGACTTTGAACACAGGATGAACTCTAAAAATACCTGTTAACCAGTTACAGGGAATCTAAAGCACTGCTAAAAGGCTCAGAATTACTGAAACAGCCACTGTATGACTAATGGTAACTAGAAAAGGTTTTACTAATCCTTCTTGCTGCAGATGTTCTGATCTGAGCACTTCTTATCTGTTTTCTCTCTGGAAGCTGTGTTTGTTTTTGTCTTTTTTCCCTTTAGGATCTACATTTTTCTGTGTACTGTGCACATAAGAGAGGAATTTTAAAGCTCCTCTTGTGGAAAGACATTCTTCCTGCTCAAAGTTCAAACCTAAAACTAATCTTCCCTTTTGCACAAGCATGTATGATAGGAAAAAGAATAAAAATAAAAGTAATTCTAATTTCTACTTCTCACATATCCACTAAAGAAAATTTTGTCCTTGTACACTCTGTTCCTGGACTTTGTTCCAAAGATCAGGAAAATGGTTAAGAGAGGAGAATGAAACAAGCTATGATTTGTTTGATTAATTTACATTGGAAAGGGCAGAGAATTATAAAAAGAAGGAAAAATCAACTTAGGCTAGATATGAGTATTTTAGATAATTTTGAGCAATATTGGAGTATTTGATAGGCCACAATGAATGGAAATTTAGGGAAGAAAATGGGTGAAAATTATTTTGTGATTGATAGTTTTCTGTGTATTATGAATGGTGTATTAATAGGCAAAAATAAAAATACAAATTTGTTATGCATTTTGGGGGACTTTAAACAAGTGTTTATTTGTATATAACACCGTTCTGAGACTACCATTAGGTGGATTGACTATATAGGATACAGTTGGAGGATAAGATCTAATTTTAGCAAAGGTGTGGGAAAATGGCAAGAGTACAAATTGATACAGCTGCTTTTGGGTGTAATCTTCCAGTTATAGTAATATTGAAAATGTTAATAACCTATGACACATCACTTGCATTTCTTCCCTAGAGAAAAACACATGAGTCACATGTGTACAATAAAGTTTTCTATAAGACTGCAAAAACTTGAAAACAGTTTGAATGTCCAATAATAGGAAGATAAATAAATAAAAATTGTATATCCAAGGGAGTGCTACAGAACAGTCATAATAAATTGATTAGAGCTATATATGTCAAGATAAATATATCTTAAAGATATAACATTGAATGAAAAAAGCAAGTTACAGAATGATTCATACTATGTGATAGCATTGTTTTAGAAAGAAGCACACAAAAATTAAACTACATATTTACACATATGTTATGGGTACATATATATGCACATAAAAACATACAAGAATTATGGAAGGATACACACAGAGCTCATAGCAGTAGTGACTTCTGGGAAATGGATGCAAGTAAAGTGAATGAAATCAGGGATGGTGACCAAAAGAGATTTTTAGATCTATCTACAATGTGTTAAATCTGTTTTTTGAAGCTTTATTTTTGAAATAGGAAGTTGCAAAAATAGCCCATAAAATCCTGTGAACCCTTCACCTAGCTTCCTCCAGTGGTGACATCATATATATATATATATATATATATATATATATATAGTACAATATCAAAACCAGGAAGTTGACATTGGTACATTATGATTATGATTCTTAACTAGACTTTGTTCAGTTCTCACTATTTTATTCTGTATTTGTATGTGTGTGAATGTTTCTATGCAATTTTATTTCATATATGGTTTCATGTAATCCTTAAAACAATAAAAATACAGAGCTCTTCCATAACCATGAAGGAACTCCTTGTGCTAACTTTTTTTTTTTATTATCATTCACTGTCTACCACATACCACTTCCATCCTTGTCTCCTTACAAGCACTAATCCATTCTCCATCTCTAAAGTTTTGTCTTTTTTTTTTTTTTTATACTCGGGATTGAACCCAGGGGCATTCTACCTCTGAGCTACACCACCAGCCTTATTTTTTATTCTTTATTTTGAAACAGGGTCTCACTAAGTTGTGGAGGGCCTCGCAGGAGGGCTGCAAACCTGTGATCCTCCTGTCTCAGTCTCCCAAGTACTGAGATTACAAGCGTGTGCTACCACGCCTGCCTTATCATTTTGTCATTTTGAGAATGTTTTAGAAATGGGACTATATAGTATGCAAAATTTTTTATTGTCTTTTTTCATTAAGCATAATATCCTAAAAGGCCATCCAGGTTGTTGTTTACATCAGTACTTCATTTCTTTTAGTTGACAATTAGTATTTTATGGTATGGATCTAATATAGTATGTTCAACCATTCACCAATAGAACAATATTTTAATTGTTTCTAGTATTTTGATATTACAAATAAAGCTGATATTGACATTAATGTACAGTTTTATACAAATACAATTCTTCATTCATCTGTGATAAATATCCAAGAGTATAAATGTTTTATGGTAATTTCACGTTTAGTGTGTGTGTGTGTGTGTGTGGTATGGGGAATGGAACTCAGGTGTTTTCAACCTCCAGGCTATACCTCCAGCCTGATTTTATTCTTTTATTTTGAAACAGGGTCTCACTAAGTTGCTGAGGGCCTAAGTTGCTGAGGCTGACCACAAACTTGTGATCCTCTTGTCTCAGCCTCCCAAGTGTGCACCCTCATGTTTAGTTTCATAAGAAAGTTCAACACTTTACCAGAGTAGCTTTACCATTTTATATTCCAATCAACAATGTATGAAATATCCAGTTATTTTGTATTCTAATCACCATTTTGCATTATCACCATTTTATACTTTTATTGGTGCATTGTAATTGTACATCACAGTGAGGTCCACATTAATACATATATACATACACACAGCACTTGGAGTGTTTCCCTCCGTATCCCATCCCCTCCCCATCCTGACATGTTAGTGAGATTGGTAGTGATACCTTCATATATGGACATAACATTTTTTGAAATGTTTCCTTCATCAGTCTTCCTTATCTCCCTCCCCACCTCCTTTTCCCAATCCTCTTCAACTAGAAGCTTTTTAGTTTGATGTAATACTATTTGTCCATTTTTGTCTTTGTTTCCTATGCTTTGGAGGTCTTGTCCAAAAAGTACTTGCCCGTTTCAATGTCCTGAAGCATTTTCCCTGTGATTCTTCTGGATAGGTACTACACTTAACCTTTTAATCCATTTTGAGTTTATTCTGTAAGTGGTGAGAGATGGAGGTTAACTTCATTCTTCTGTATATGACTATCCAATTTTCCCAGCATCATTTATTTAAAAGACTGTCATTTATCCATGCATGTTGTTAGTACTTTTGTAAAAAAAATCAGTTGATTGTAGATGCATGATTTTAATTCTAGGCTCTCTATTCTTCCCATTGGTCTATGTGTCTGGTTTTAATGCCAATACCATGCTGCTTTGATAACCACAGTTTCATAGTATCTTCCAAAGTCAGGTAGTGTAATGCTTCTTCCTTTTTGCTCATCATGGTATGGATCTAACATAGTATACCCAACCATTCACCAATTTTTTTTTTTTTTTTTTTTTGCGGTACTGGGGATTGAACTCAGGGGCATTCTACCTCCGAGCTACACCCCCAGCCCTATTTTTTATTCTTTATTTTGAAACCGAGTCTCACTAAGTTGCGGAGTGCCTCACTAGGTAGCTGAGGCTGGCCGCGAACCCGGATCCTCTGGTCTCAGCCTCCCGAATGCTGGGATTACAA
>PVLC010004571.1:35478-47956 GCA_004027655.1 Graphiurus murinus | reverse complement strand
ACCATTCACCTATTGAATGTTATTTTAATTATTATTTTCCATTACAAATAAAGATGATCTTGACATTCATGTATAGGTTTTTATATGAATATAATTCATTTCTCTGTGATAAATAAGATGGCCTTGGCTATTGTGTGCGTGTGTTTTATAACAATTTTAGAATTATCTTTTCTAGCTCTGTGAAGAATGCTGCTGGTATTTTGATAGGAATTACATTGAATCTGTAAATGGCTTTAAGTGATATGGACATTTTAGCAATACTGATTCTCCCAATCCATGAACACAAGATATCTTTCTACCTTTTTGTGTCCCTTTCAATTTCTTTCATCACCGTTTCCACCTCCTTGGTTAAATTTATTTCGAAGTGTTTAATTTTTTTCTATTACAAATAATATTCTTTACTTGATTTCTGTTTTAGATATTCCCTATAGACATATAGCAATGCTACTCATTTTTGTATGTTGATTTTGTATTCTGCAACTCTGCTGAATTCATTTATTAGTTCGAATATTATTCTGGTGGTTTTCAATATATAAGACCATGTCAACTGCAAGCAGTGACAATTTGACTTTTTAATTTCCAATTTAGGTGCCCTTTATTTATTTCTCTTGCCTAATTACTCTGGCTAGGACTTCCGGCACAATATTGGGTAGAAGTGGTGAAATTGCACATCCTTGTCTTATTCCAGATCTTAGTAAATTTTCAGCCTTTTCCCATTCAATTTAACTTTAACTATTGCCTTACTATAAACAATCCTTATTATGTTGAAGTTTGTCCCCTGTATGAGTAATTTGTTCAGTGTTTTTATCATAAGTGGATGTTGGATTTTATCAAATACGTTTTCTGCATTGAGAACATATGGATTTTGTCCTACATTCTGTTTATATATCATGTGTATCAACTAGCTTATATTGAAATATCTTTGCATCCCTAGAATGAATCCAAATTGATCATCAATGTGTTTGGACGTGACATTTCATGCATGCATAATAGTAATTTTTTGAAGATTTTTGTTTCTATGTTTATCAAGGACATTGGGCTATGATGTGTGTGTGTGTGTGTGTGTGTGTGTGTGTGTGTGTGTGTGATATCAAATTTGTTGGCATATAGTTGTTTATAATAATTTCTGATATTTTGTACTTCTGTGCTGCCAGTTTTAATGTTTCCCTTTTCATCTCTGATTTTGAGTCTCTTCTCTCCTCTTCTACTTTAGTCTAGCTAAGGGTTTATCTATTATGCTTAGAATTTCAAAGAACCAGCTCTTTTTTATTGACATTTTTAGTCTCTGCTTCATTTATTTCTTCTCTGATCTTTATTATTTCTGTCCTACTAATTTTGGCTTCAATTTGTTCTTGTTTTCTAGTTATGTAAGATGCAGTGATAGGTTCTTTATCTGAGATCCCTCTGCTTTTTTTTTTTTTTTTTTTTTTTTTTTTGCGGTACTGGGGATTGAACTCAGGGGCATTCTACCTCTGAGCTACACCCCCCCAGCCCTATTTTTTATTCTTTATTTTGAAACCGAGTCTCGCTAAGTTGCGGAGTGCCTCACTAGGTAGCTGAGGCTGGCCGAGAACCCGGATCCTCCGGTCTCAGCCTCCCGAATGCTGGGATTACAAGCGTGCGCCACCACGCCTGGCTCCCTCTGCTGTTTTTGATGTGTGCATTGATTAGTATAAACTTTCTTCTTAGTAATGATTTTGCTGTATCTCATAGGATTTGGGGTGTTGTGTCTCCTTCATTTTTTCAAGAAATTTAAAATTTCCCTTTTTTATTTTTTCCTAGATCCATTGTTTTTTTTAAAAACCAAGTTGTTTAATTTCCATGTATTTGTATAATTTCCAAGGTTTTTCTTGTCACTGACTTCTAGCTTTATTGCTTTGTGATCAGAAAATATCAGATTTAAATTTTTAAAAATTTAAGACCTTTTTTGTGCCCTATCATATGATCTATCCAGCAGAATGTTCCATGTGCTAATGAGAAAAATATGTATGAAGCAGCTATTGACGGGAGTGTTCTGTACATGTCTGTTAGGTCACTTCAATCTAGGGTGCAATTTAACTCTGATGTTTCTTTGTTGATTTTCTGTCTGGATGATCTGTCCCTTTCCAAAAGTGGGTTGTTAAGGTTCCTAACTATTGCAGTGGAGTCTATCTCTCCCTTTAGGTTTATTAATGCTGGCTTTGTATGTTTGGCTTTTCCAATACTGGGTGCATATATATTTAGAATTGTTATTTCCTCTTACTGAATTGATAAACTGTAATTTTATAACATCATTCTTTGTCTTTTTTTGCTGCTTTTGATTTAAAGTCTATTTAATATGGTATTCATATGGCTCTTCTTTCTTACTTTTGGCTTTCATTTGCATGGAATATCATGTTCCATTCTTTCACTTTCAGTCTATATGAGTCTTTAAGAGTTGATGTTTCTTGTAACTAACATGTAGGTGGGTCTTTTCTTTGTTATCCATTCAGGCACTCTTTTTGTTTGTTTGTACTGGGGGATTGAACCCAGGGGCATTTTACCGCTGGGATACATCCCCAGCCCTATTTTTTTTTTTATTTTTGAAACAGTGTCTCACCAGGTTGTGGAGGGTTTTGCTAAATTGTTGATGCTGACCGCTAATCTGTGATCTTCCTGTCTCAGCCTCCCAAACACTGGGATTACAGGCATGTACCACCGTGCCCAGAGGTCTGTAAGGATTTTGCAGAGAAATCGGCTGTCAGATGAATTGGAGAACTCCTATGTATTACATGTTTCTTTTCTCTTGCAGCCTTGAGAATTGTCTAATTTTTTTTAACCTGGGAGAGGTTGATGATAAGATGTCTTGGAGTAGATTTGAGTTAAATTTGACTTTTGAACTTTGACCTTTATGTACCTGTATATGTGTATCCTTTTCTAGGTTTGGGAAGTTTTCTGTTATTTCTTTTAGTAGCTTTATACCACTTTAGGCATTTTCAATTCTTTCTTGAATCCAATAACCCAAATATTTGCTCTTTTAATGCTGTCCCAAAGTTTCCAAACCTTGCTTTGTTCCTCTTCATTGTTTTCCTCCACCTCTATGCTTTCAAATAATCTGTCATTGAGCTTACTAGTTCTTTTTTCTATTTGATCTATTCTGCTATTGATATCTTCTATCATATTTTTAATTTCCATGAGTGTATTTTTCAGCTCAAGAATTTGTTTGATTTTCAAAATTGCTTCCATTCCTTTGCTAAGTTTCTCTGTTATATTGAAATGCTTCTCTGTGTTTTCTTTAAGCTCACTGAGTTTCCTTAAATTATTTGCTTTAAATTCTCTTTCCAAGAGTTCACCTATTTTGATTTCTGCCTGCTCAGCTTAAGGTATCTTATTTTGAGTACCAGGTGAGCTCCTGGTTTCCTGAAAGCTCCTTATGCTTGTTAGCATGCAAATTCATCTGATCATTGAAGGATCAGTTATTTATTCCAGTCTTCTTAATCCGCTTTTTTTGGCCAGTCTTTCCAGAAATTCTGAGTAGGTTGCTTATTTTCTCTATGTCTGTTATCATTTCCACTATTTCAGCACTAGATGGCGCCGAGGTCTGGATCTGCCAAGGGTCCATTGTTGGTGTGTTGCTGTTGTTTGGGTACTAGAGGGAAATCTAAACCCAGGTTTGTTCTAAATACTGTTGGTGTATTATACAAAATGGAAAAAAGGAGAGTATCT
The DNA here is from genome assembly GCA_004027655.1 of Graphiurus murinus. NCBI lineage: Eukaryota > Metazoa > Chordata > Mammalia > Rodentia > Gliridae > Graphiurus > Graphiurus murinus. Next base: position 44,272 of record PVLC010004571.1, on the reverse strand, counting down.
AGAGAGAGTAGTCTGTTTCCACAAGCCTCTGCCTTGGGCCAGGATAGGCCTAGATGCTTCATTCACAGTTACTGACCTGTGGACAGACACTGCAGGATTCTGCCTAGCTCTGGGCAGGGTCAGCATGAATGGACCAGCCCCAGACTCTTATGTCATACATGTGTCCACTAGAGCCTCCAAGCTGTCTCATACCCTGGGCCCACAGTCAACCAAGACAAGCACAAGATTGGGTTAGGGGCAAGATTTATGCTTCTATTAGCTGCCTATTGCTGAAGTGGATATATGGCTCAGGAATGCCATAGCTAACCAGAGTTTATGATAGCTGGAATAGAAATCTGATAGACTGGGGACACATATATTCCCTTGGCAGTGGAGCTTTTCTGAGGTTGTGTTCACAGGCAGACCTAGGGATGGGGGCTGTTAGTATCAGCCCAGTGTTAGGTTTCACCTGTCCAGCTTGAAGTTACAAGGCAGTCTGGTGCTTACTACCCTGTCTTACCCACAGCAAATGGGGTTTTGTACACACTATTCTACCAAAGGATGCCTTCTTGTTGGTGTAAACAGACCCCTGATCATCTGGGCTGCTGCTAAGTAGTCAGGTTGTAGTAAAGTTCTTTAGAGCAAATTTAACAAAAAATGTATACAAACTTTTCACAGAAAACTTCAAAACATTGTTGAGAAAAATTAAGGAGACTTCTATATATAATGGAAAGATATACCCTGTTCATGGATTGATGGATTGGAAAACTCAATAGTTTTTAAAATGTCAATTCTCCCCAAACTGATCTAAAATTTCAATTCAATCCAACTCAAAATATCTGCAGACATTTTTCATTGATTTTGACAAGTTAATTCTAATATTTATAAAGAAATACAAAGGACCCTAAATATTAAAATTAAATTTTTGTGGTACTGGGGCTTGAACCTAGAGGCATTCTACCTCTGAGCTACACACCCAATCTTTTTAAAATTTTTCATTTTAAAACATGGTCTTGCTAGTTTGTTGAGAGTCTGGTTAAATTTCTGAGGCTACTCTCAAACCTGAAATCCTCCTGTCTTAGCCTCCTAAGTACTGGGATTACAGCAATGCACCACTAGGCCCAGCTTAGAATTAATTTTTAAAAGAGTAAATTTTGGAGACATATATTATGTGATTTTATGACTTACATTGAGTCTACAGTAGTCAAGAAAATATGCTATTGGCATAAAGATATACATGGAGATCAATGGAATAGAATATGGAAATAAAATAATGGCATTTTTTAGATAATATAAAACTAAGATAATTCATTCAAATATGCTTTATAAGAAATGCTAAAAGAATTTCTTAAGGGTGAAGGAGAATGTTACCAGAGGGAAAGAATCAAACTTTAAGAAAGAGGGAAAGCATCAGAAGTTGTAAATATAAAAGATTATTTTTCCTTCATAGTTTCTTTAAAATGCATATGCCCTTTTAAAGCAAAAATTATAACATTATCTTGTGGTATTTTTAATGTATACATTTTAATGTATATAAAGACTATAATATAAGAACAACTAGGAGGTGTAAAGAGATCTATATATTTCCAAGGTGTCAACATTTTCCATGGTACAATATTTGCTTTAAATGGACCGTGAAAGATGAATGTTTATTTTAATCCCTAGAGAAGTCACTAAAATAAAACACAGAAGAACTTATGTGTACATATGTGTGTTATCTTAGAAACTCATAGATAAAACTGAATATGAAAATACTATAATAATCTAAAAGAAAACAAGAAATAAGAAACAAAGGAATCATAAAACAGAGGACAAGGAGAAAGGAGAAAAAATCAATGGTAAACCAAATTCCAATAATATAGAATTATATTGATAATTAATGGTATAAATTATCTATTTAAAATGCAGGAATTAGCTAGGTGTGGTGGTACACTCTTGTCATCCTAGTACTTGGGAGGCTGAGACAGGAGGATCCCAAGTTCACAGCCAGTTTCAGCAACTTAGCAAGGCCCTGTTTCAAAATTAAAAATTAAAAAGGGCTAGGAGTATTGCTCAGAGTTAGGATGCCCCTTGGATCAATCTCCACTGCCATAAAAAATATGCAGGAATTATCAGTATGTATAAAAATATATTTAAATTAATAGCAGATAAGATAGTCTTTGAAACAAAATGTAATGTCAGGAATAAAGGGGCTATTTCATAGCAATAAAAGTAACCATTTATCAAGAAGACATAACAATGATATATGTTTATACTTCTAGCAACAGAGCCTCAAAATACACAAGATAAAATTGATGAGTTAGAAATAGATAATTCCAAAATTGTTGCAGGAGATTTTAACATCTATGTTTCAACAATTTCCACAACTAGACAAGAAATCAGCAAAGATATACATGACATGAAGAGCATTATCAACTACCTAGGCTTAATATTTTAAAAACACTACACCAAACAATTGCAGAATATGCATTATTATTGTTAAATACACATGGTGCACTCACTAAGATGGACTGTATTTGGGGCTATTAAACAAGTGTTAAATGAGCAAAATTATAGAGAGGAGGTTCTTTGATCATAGTGGAATTAAATTAGAAATAAATAACAATAATACACACCAGAAAATCCCAAATATTTAAAACATACCTATAAATAAATCACATAAAAATAAATTAAAAGGGGGGATTAGAAAATATTTCAAGATGAAAGATAAAGAAAATGCAGAATATGAAAAATTGTGAGATTAAGATAACACAAACTGGGCATTGTGGCTCACGCCTATAATCCCAGTACTTGGGAAGTTGAGACACGAGGATCACAGGTTTGAGGCCAGCATTAGCAATTTAGCAAGACCCTCAGCAACTTAGCAAGACAGTTTCAAAATAAAAAGTAGGGCTGGATGGGGGTGTAGTTCAGAGGTAGATTGCCCCTGGGTTCAATCCTCAGTACTGAAAAAAAAAACAAAAACAGATAACACACTACTTAGAAAATTAAAGTTTTAAATATTTTGAAAAGAAGGACTTAAATCACGACCTGAATAGACACTTCTTAAAGGAAGAAATACAAATGACCAATGAATACATGAAAATAGGTTCAACATAAGTAAACAATCAGGGAAATGCAAATCAAAACCACCGAGATTCCATTTAACCCCAGTTGGAATGGCAATCATCAAGAATACAAACAATAAATGCTGATGAAGATGTGGAGAAATAGGAACTCTTATATACTGTTGGTGAGTTGGCCAATTAGTACAGCCACTATGGAAATTAGTGTGGAAATAGAGAGGAGAAAAAGGAGACTTGATAAAGGAAACAATTAAAATAATGCTGTGTCCATATATGAAGATATCACTACCAATTTCAGAGTGATGTGTGCATGTATGTTTCTATCACACTAAGCCTAAATATGGTGTATAATTACAATGCACCAATAAAAGTTTATTAAGAAAAAAAGAAGCCAGAAAAAGAACAAAGTGCAAATGAGGTGAGCAGAGGAAAGAAAACACAAAGAAGAATAAAACAATGAAATAGAAAACAAATGATAGAAAAATAAAAGATAAAATTAACACACTTCCAGGTAGATATATCAAGAAAATAAGAGGGAGAAAGCAAATCACCAATCACAGAAATGGAAGAGGGTACATATTACATATCATCCAGACATTACAGTAATACATACTGTGAACAATTTATGCTAGAATATTCAACAATTTAAGTGAAATGGACAAATTTCATGAGAAATACAACCTGTAAAAATGGTCAGAAGCAGCCAGGCATGGTGGCACATGCCTGTAATCCCAGTACTTGGGAGGCTGAGACAGGAGGATTGCAGGTCAAGACCATCCTCAGCAACTTAGTGAGGCCCTCTGCAACTTAGTGAGACACTGTTTCAAAATAAAAAATGAAATAAGGCTGAGGTTGTAGCTCTGAGGTAGAATTTCCCTGGGGTTCAATTTCTAGTAAAAAAAAATGGCCAGAAGCTGAAACAAAAAATAGAAATAGCCTTATGTATATAAAATAAATTAAATTAGATCCATACTAATCACCCAACTAAACATCTAAGAAATTTCAGGCTGAGACGGCCTCACTGATGAACTCTATCAAACACTCAAGGAAAAAAGTAACAGCAAAACGACATAAAGATTTAATGCCGTAACACATGCCAGCAACTTTTTCTGTAGAAATTCACAAGTTGGTATTATTTATATGGAAACACAACCTAGAAAATGCAAATTGATTTTTAAAGCACAAATTAGAGCTGGGATTGATGGCACATGCCTATAATTCCAGTACTTGGGAAGCTGAGACAGGAGGATTGCAAGTTCAAAGCCAACCTTGGCAACTTAGTGAGATCCTGCTTCAAAATAAAAAATAAAATAGGGCTGGGGGTGCTGATCAGAGGTAGAACGCCCCTGAGTTTACTCCCCAGTACACACACACACACTATATATATATATATATATATATATATATATATGTCTATACATATATATAGATATATAGATATAGATATATGAATGAGAACTGTCACTGCTAATTTCTTTCCATTATAAAGTTATAGTAATTAAGAAACCATTTTTAGCTTTGTGGGAGAACAATACTACTTACTTAGATAAGACCCAAATCATATGTCATAAAATAAAATTTTACAAATATAACCTATCTGTTGATACAAGTACATCCAAATATATAAAGAACTCTTTCAATTCAATAATACAAACAACTTAATTTTAAAATGGGCACATTTTAAAATTAGGGCACATTTAAAACTGCACATAGTATTCATAAAACAATGGCTAATAAACATGTGAAAAGAAGTGACAAAGAGAAGACTACATACTATGTTATCGGGCGCCCCAGGCTGAACCCTCAGCCATGAGGCCCCAATAAAGACGCTGCCTGAATGTTGCTGGTTCGAACCTCTTTTATTATATCTCTCTCTTTCTGGGATCAAGGGCACTGCACAAGCAGTAACAAACACAGTACAGAAGTCGTCTTTCCAAATAGTGCCTTTCCAACAGACTTCCAATAACCCCTCTCTCTAGCAACCCGTCTTCCACTAGCAACCCACAACTTTTCCTCCCAGACTTCCCCAGCAACCCACTCCAGCCTTTCCCCAACAGCAACTCTTTCCCCAGCAACAACAACCACAACAACAACCCCAGCAACTCTGTCCAGCAGCTCTCTCCCTTGGGCGAGAGGTGGAGGCTCTTAAAGCCGCGCAGGGCCTAAGCCACGAGGCGTCTCATACAGCTCTCACCTGGGCAGGCCACGAGTCGGGCGTGCTGGTGCATGCGCTCTGGCGTGGGGCAGCTCCAGAATGTTTTCCACCTGCAGCTGCTTCTGGCACTCTGCCAGGCGCCATCTAGAGGCGAGGTCTAGCCGGCCGAACTAGGCCCCCGACATCATGTGATTAATGTTATATAAAATACAGCTGGGTTGCAATGGCACGGGCCTATAATCCTACTACTTGGGAGGCTGAGACAAGAGGATTTCAGGTTCAAGGCCAGTGCATGGTAACTTAGTGAGACTCTCAAAATAAACAATGAAAAGGGGCTTGGGTACAGCTCAGTGATAGAGTGCCCCTGAGTTTCAATCCCCAGTACAGCAAAAAAAAAGTTATATCAAAGACTAGTATGTGCCAACTAATCTATAGAAAGATAAAGCAGATCTGTAATTGCTGAGGTATAGGGTGAAGAGAGATATGGATAACAAATGTGCACTGGAAATATTTAGGTATGATGGTAGTATTTAATATTCCAATTTGGTGGTAATTTTCCTGTATACATTGCTCAAAACTTTTCAAACTGAATAAATGTGTGCAATATAATATATATGTATATATATATGAAAATTAAATTTAAAAAGAAATAAAAATAAGTTTGTGGATAACTACATTAATTACTAAATCCTAATTAAATGCTTTGGTTGTTTTTAATGATAAATGATTTGGAGAAACAAGCAGACTCAATCCTGCAAAAGTTTTCTATTCAGCCGGGCGTGGTGGTACACGCTTGTAATCCCAGTAGTTGGGAGGCTGAGACCAGAGGATCCGGGTTTGCGGCCAGCCTCAGCTACTTAGTGAAGTTCTCTGCAACTTAGTGAGACCCTGTTTCAAAATAAAGAATAAAAAATAGGGCTGGGGATGTAGCTTGGAGGTAGAATGCCCTTGGGTTCAATCCCCGGTACTGCAAAAAAATAAAATAAAATAATAAAAATAAATAAATAAAAGTTTTCCATTCATCCATTTCTTGTATGCCATCACTTAACTTGGTGTAAAAGAAGTTTGAGATTAAATTTGTAAGTCTGATCTGTTGAAGACTGTAATTAAGATATATAATGGTCTATCTCTATTTATTCCTGCATTCTATAAAAATCCAGGTGTTTCAGCTACATACCAGAGTTCAGCACTTGGTTCATAATCTATTTTCATCCCTAGTACATTTATTTGACTTCATCTATAGACCTTCCACTAACTCCTCCTCACTCATTAAATACTTGGGCTGAGAGTCTTCCTCAACAAGCATTTATTGAATGTTGTCCCTTAAATGGCAGTATTCTTAAAGGAAGTAAACCCCTTCTTTTCTTTAAAAGGTAACAACTACAAGTAATGTGGGCAAAATTAATGTCCTCCTTTTCCTTCTCCCTCCAGCCCTTTATTTTTCTTATTCGCTAGTGCAATGGTTCTCAAACTTGAGTCTACATCAGAATAGCTGGGTTGGGGCCGGGGGGAGGGGACTTCTTTAAACACTGGTTTCTGGACTCCATTCCAATACTTTCTGGCTCAGTAGGTCTGGGATTGGACCCAAGAATTTGCATTTCTAACGTATTTCCAGTTTATGCTGATGCTGCTGATACAGAGGTATGACTTTTAGAACTACTGCTTAATCTTTACTCTAGGGAATTTCATCCCATACATGGTTTCAATTACAATCTATAAGCCTCTCTTCTGAAGAATGAACAATAACAAAAGCTCACAGCATGAAAAGAGAGGCCAGGTTAATGAATAGCACGGGGGGTAATAATAAGTATCCTCTTAGAAGTTATGGAGTTCTTTGGGTATAGTGTATATTTACTGTTTCTGTTTTTCTGTCTCCCAGCATCCATTCTCTATTTATGTGGTAGTGCCACCCTAATTTTGCTTTGCCTCCACCATCAGTTTATGTGCTTTGAGTAAAGCTGGCTATATATCTGATCCCCAAATCATACATGTAGGGCTGGGGGTGGCTCAGTGCTAGAGAGCATGCTTAGTATACACAAGGCCCTAGGTTCAATACCCAGCACCAAAAAAGTAGAATATACATGTAACAAAGGCCTGGTCAATTACTCTTGTAAGCCACAATATGTGGTTTAGATATGGGCATATGCCTCAGGTATACCATTCTGACTTAATCAGAAATAATACCCCAAATCTTGGCACATGCCTGTAATTCCACTACTTAGAAGGCTGAAACAGGAGTATCACAGGCTGTAGTTCAGCCTTGTCTATACTGAGACATGGAAGGAAGGCAGGTCAATCAGGCTCAAAGACTGAGCCAGGTTGAGCTTGGCACAGTCTGTGACCAATTTCTAAATGACATTTTGCTGCAAACTCTCTGCCCTGGGTAATTTAAAAAGGACTTAGGTAGAAAAATATCCAGTCCTTTGTAAGGTGGAATAATCACATACCTCCCATTCTCTCCCATTGAATTCAACTGTAAAACGTGAAAAAAATGCATGAGAAGCTATTTCAGAACATTTAAAAATAAATAGCAACAGACATATCATAGAAAAACAATAGAATTTGAAATACCAACAAACCAGCACCACGTTTTTTTCCTCTGGTGCATCCTGGCCTCAATTTGATGCAACCTAAAACTTAGAAGTGAACAGTGCAGTGCAAAGAAAGATTCAGAAAAATCCTTGTTCAAGAAGCAGGAAAGTTAATATTTAAAGCTCAAGGATGGGAGAATACCCCATTTATTTATTTTTTTCTCCTTTACTTCCATTCCCCTGTGACAAGGGTTAGGAGTTGGAATGTGACTGACTACAAAGGAATTGTACCGTGCATGGTGGTGCACACCTGTGGTCCCAATACTTCAGAGGCTGAGACAAAATTGCAGGTTCGAGGACAACCTCAGCAACCTAGCAAGAACCTGTTTCAAAACAAAAAATTTTTAAAAGGGCTGAGGGTGTAACTTGGAGGTAAAATGCTTTTGGGCTCAATTCTAACTAACTTAACTAACTAACTAACTAACTAACTAACTAACTAACTAACTAACGGCATTATACTATATCCTGATCATGGTAGTGGTTACATGAATCTAAACATGTATAAAATTTTACATCAAAAAAAGAAAAAAATGGTCAATTTTAGAGTGTGATAATTTTGGGGGGTGGTACTGGGGATTGAATTCAGAGGCCTTTTACCTCCGAGCTACACCCCTCAGCCTTATTTTATTTTTTATTTGGAAACAAGGTCTCACTATGTTGCTAAGAGCCTCCCCAAGTAGCTGAGGCTGGCCACAAATCTGCAATCCTCCTGTCTCAGCCGCCCAAGTACTGGGATTACAGGCATGTGCCACCATACCTGGTTAGAGTGTGACAATTTATAAAATATGTTTTTTAAAAAGCCAATCAGAGCCGGGCGTGGTGGCGCACGCTTGTAATCCCAGCATTCGGGAGGCTGAGACCGGAGGATCCGGGTTCGCGGCCAGCCTCAGCTACCTAGTGAGGCACTCCGCAACTTAGTGAGACTCGGTTTCAAAATAAAGAATAAAAAATGGGGCTGGGGGTATAGCTCAGAGGTAGAATGCCCCTGAGTTCAATCCCCAGTA
>PVLC010004571.1:0-35378 GCA_004027655.1 Graphiurus murinus | reverse complement strand
GCCAATCAGAGTATATGGATCTTATTTGCATCTTGATTTTAAAACTATATAATTTTTTTTTGACATTTATGAGACAATTGAAAATTTGAACACATTCATCATATATTTAATGATGGTAAATTATTTTTAGGCATGGGTTTTTTTTTTACACCTTTTACAAATACATATAAATAAATACTAACCTTTTATAAAGTTGAAAACAAAAGTACTTAGGTGACCTATCACCAACCCCAAGGTGTAGAGTCCCATCCCCACATCAGACGGAGCTCAGTGGAAAGTTTGCAGGAATCACCAGGTGTCATTCCCAACACTCAGTGGAAGCTCTTTCACCCCTTACTTCCTCTTCTGCCCCTACTGACTTCCACTTGCTCCTTACAGTTGTAATTAGGGGATGTTGCTTTCCCAACTGGAGCACCCAGGTGGTAGGGGCAAGATCATACTTGGTGCCAGGAGATAGACAGAAGGCAGCCAGAGGTAATCTGCCAAGGAGGAGATGGAGAACCCAAGCCAGCCCCTTGCCTGCCACCCTGGGCATCAGCCCCAGGCCCTGGGGACCTCTGGGGTGAGGCAAGGGAGGGTCCCACACTCACTGAGGAATAGTTGCTGGATGCCAGGAAAGCCACCACCAGGCCCACTCAGGAGGATGCTGAGTAGGATCCAGATGAGGCCTACAGTGACAACTAGGGCTATGATGCGGAGGGGGCCTGGAGGCAGGACAGACACAAGGCAGGCCCATCTCTGATGCCAGCATGACCCCATGGCCTCTCAGGATTGCATCTCCTCTTCCATTTGGAAAGAAGCGATGGGGGATGGAAAGGTGAGGGCTGTCACCATCCACCAGGCCCGAGAGGGAGACTTGCATTCCCTGCCAGGTGGTCGAGGAAACCGAGTTCAAACCCCAAGGCTGCCAGTGGGGGCCTCTCCGGGAAGATTGGAAGGGCTTTGCAGAACTCACTGTTCCAAGAGGGATCCAGGGGTCCTACCGGGAGATGTCCCTCCACTTCCTGCCTCTGAGACCACCAATGTCTTTGTGTCCCCTCACCCTCCCCTCCTTTCCCCCTGTTCTGATGGAGGGTCCCTACTCCTTTGGAAGACCAGTCCCTTCACCTCTGCAAGCTGGACCCTGGCTTCTCCTCCCTTCCCAGATTTTTGGTAATCAGGATCCTTTTTTTTCTCTCTCTCTTCCCTCCATATGTTCAACGTCTTCCATCTTAAGAAAGCAGGGATGAAAAATCTCTCCTTCTAAGCCACATCCCCGTCCTCGCTCCCCTCACCTTCCTGTCCCCATCAAACTCTTTAGAAATCATCTCCACTCCCCCATTCATCATCTCACCTCCCAATCCCTCCCCAGCCTGCTCGATTGTGCCCTTGCCCTACCACCCCAATGTCTTGTGGCCCATGACCTTCCTGGTTGCCTCTTAGCTCTGATTTTCCTTGACCTTTCGGTGGGCTGCCCATGCCTGCCTAACGGAAACATCGGACCACTGCCTTCCAGGACCGTGCATTCTCTAGACCACCAGGCACTGCTCCTTCTCTGTGGTTACATGGTCTTCCTCTACCCTTCCCTTAAAAACTGGATAGAAGCAAGTTTTGCTACCTGGCTGCCTTTTGGTCTCTACCTAATATATTTTTCCTGGACCATTTTACCCATTCCCATGTCCCGAATCACTAGTATTATATATATGCAAATAACTCCTAAATATATATCTCTGACTCAATCATCTCTACTGAGCTACATCTATATAGACTACTACCTCCTTACTATGTTTTTCATTTTTGATTTACATGTATAAATTGTATATATTAATGGGGTTTGACCTGATATTTGCACACATGCATAAAACATGCATTGACCAAATCCAACCTCCCTTTATCCAACCATGCCAAGTGTGAACCATACACACACACACACACACACACACACACACACACTGTTCTCAAGGTCAACCTATTTTTTAGCTTTATGTGAGAGAATATGCAGTACTTGTTTTTATTATGTGCCTGGCTTATTTCATTTGATATGCCATCCATTTTCCTGCAAATTATATGATTTGATTCTCATTCATGGCTGAATAATACTCCATTGTGTATATATACCATATTTTCTTTATTCATTCAGCTGTTGACAGGCACCTAGGCTGATTTCCTGTCTTAGCTATTATGAAAAGTGCCACAACAAATATGGGCAGTGCAGGTATCTGGTATGCTGACTTCATTTCCTTTGGATATATACCCAGGAGTGGTATAGCTGGATCATAGAATAGTGTGTGTGTGTGTGTGTGTGTGTGTTTTACTGGGACGTCATTTAACCTCTGAGCTACATCCACAGCCCTATTTTATTTTTTATTTTGAAACAGAATCTTGCTAAGTTGCTGAGGCTGACCTTGAACTTGTGATACTCCTGTCTCAGCCTCCTAAGTACTGGGATTACAGGTGTGTGCTACCACATCTGGCACAGTAGTTCTATTTTTAGTTTTTCAGGGAACTTCCATAATATTCTCCATAATGACTTTACTAATTTACATTCCCACCAACAGTATATGAGTCCATTTCCTGCATATCCCCACCAGTATTTGTTAGTTTGTGGGTTTTTTTATTCTGAGGTAAGAAGCCATCTCATTGTAATTTAATTTGCATTTCTCTGACGGTGATATTGAGAATTTTTATATACTTATTGGCCATTTGTATTTCTTCTTTTGAGAAGTATTTATTCAGATCATTTGCCCATTTTAATTGGATTACTTAGGGTTTTTGTTGTTAATTTTTTTAAGTTCCTAATATGGTCTGAATATTAACTTTTTGTTAGATGAATAGTTGGCAAACATTTCCTCTCATTCTATAGGTTGTCTCTGAACTCTGTTATTTCCTTTGCTGTAAAGAAGTTTGTTGTTTTTTGCTTTGTTTTCGTGTGCTTTTCAGTTCCTTTCTATAAAATTGTTGCTGTACCAATGTCTTGAAGTATTCCTCTCCGTTTTCTTTTAGTGGTTTCAGGGTTTTGAGTTTTATATTTGGGTTGTTGATCCATTTTGAATTGACTTTTGTAACTGGTGAGAGATAGGGGTATAGTTTCATTCCTGTGGATATAGATATTCAATTTTCCCAGCACCATGTGTTGAAAAGACTGTCCTCACCTCAAATCTTAATATGATGTATAATCACAATGCACCAATTAAAAAAGGGAAAAGGAAAGACTGCTCTTCTCCATTATGTGTTCTTAACACCTTTGTCAAGTCAGTTGGCTGTAGATGCTTCAGTTTACTTCTAGATTTTATGTTTCATTGGCCTCTATGTCTATTTTTACACCAATGTCATGCAGTGATGCCTTGATACCAAGTTCATGTCTCCAGATTTGCTCCTTATTAAGCTCAAGATTGCTTTGGCTATTTGGGGTCATTATGAATTTGTGAATTCTTTTTTCTACTTCTGTGAGGAATATCCTTGTATTTTGATGGGGATCTGTTGAATCTGTACATAACTTTGAATAATATGGACATTTTTAATAATATTATTTCCTCCAATTCATGAACATGGGAGATTGTTCCTTTTTTATGTTTCTATTTCTTTTATTGGTGCTTTGTAATTTTCATTGTAGAGGTCATTCACTTCTTTGATTAAATATATTCCTAGGTATATTTTGTTGCTATTGTCAATGGGATTGCTTTTATAATTTCTTTGTCAGCAAATTAATCATTGATATAAAGAAAAACTAGTGATTTTTGTATGTTGATTTTATATCCTACAACTTTATTAAGTTAATTTACCATTTCCAATAGTCTTTTGGTGGAGTATTCTGCTTTTCTATATATAAAATCATATCACAGGGATAATTTGATTTCCTTCCTTCCTATTTGTATGTCTTTCTGCTAGTTAAATCTCTTTTTCCCTTCCTTCTGTCATGTGTGAAAGCAGCAAGAGGCTCTATCTTTGAAGCAGAAGGTAACCCTCAGCATTTCTAGAATCTACCAATGCTTTGATCTTAGAGTTCCTGTGAACTGTGAGAAATAAATTCTTGTTTTTATAAATTGCTTAGTCTCAGATATTTTGTTATAGCAGCTCCAGCAGACTAAGACAGTCTTAATAAAAATGTTTAATGCTTTTCATGTGACTGGTACAAAATAGTAGCTGAAGAATATTTGTTCAATAAATCTGCCCTTTCTCAGTATTGATCAGAGTGTGAATGAACTCACTGTACTCAGTTCAGTTGTAAATTTTAAATTTTTCAAAAGTAAGCTTTGCTACAAAAATAAGGGAAAATAAAATACACAGTAATAAATATGATTATAGAGTACAGGTTTCTCATTCTCATTTATTTAAAATGTAGCAAGATTGATTTGGTTTATACAGTTTATAAGACATCAGTTCCCTATTTCTTTCCCTTGCTTCAATCAAATATTTTAAAAACACCATTCAAAGCCACTGTTTTTAATTCTTGATCAATATGTTTATTCCTACCCTCCCACTTCTGGTCTCTTTTCACTCCAAAGGAAAGGGTTAATTTGGGAGTTCTGAAGAAGAAACACAGACTGCTAATTCAGTGAGCATTTGCTAAGAAGTTTCTCCAGCCAGAAAAATAAGGCATCTGAATTGGATACTTTATAGATTAACATAACAGAATCACAATAGACAGGCCAGCATCTTACTCAGCATGGTTTTTCCCTGTCCCTTCTGAAGGGTACTGGAGTCCTTCAACTGCAGTAATCAAAGTTTTTTTCTTTCTCTCTCCTGAAATAATATTATAGGAACTTTCTCCCAGCTGTATTTTAGATTGGAAGTAGAATAATTTCTCAATCTCGAATTACTATTCCAATAAGGTCTGTAGGTGTTCCCAAATTTCAGTCCAGACCATCTCATTTAATGTGACAGTGCTGAGATACCTTTGGAAATATCTTTGCCTTGTTTAAAAGTCCTACAGTCTTATATGGAAGATACCAGTATAGCTAAAAAGAAATCTAATGTTTTCCCATAGGAGCCAGATCAGGTGTGTTGCCTTCCTGGTGTTAATTTTCCATGGTTACCAGAGTCTCCAGTACCAAATGGTCACTCAATAGGCATTTTACTCTATCAATGGGGGTAATGAAAGGCGATTCCATCAAGAAATTATAAATAATTATAAAATATAAAGTCTTGGCCAGGGAAATAGACAACCTTCCTGCTCTGAAAAAACATTTATTAGACTGCCTCCCCAGATACACAAGGGAATAAAAGAGGAAAAGGCTGAGTTACACTTCATCATTTCATACTCCTAAATTAATCAATCAGGTAGATCACCAGAATTAGTACATGAGGGAACAGACAGATGTCAAGAGTGTATGGGAAAATCTTTCCTCATAGAAACTAGAGGAGAATAAAAAAAAATTGTCCCCTCCTGCCAAAATGTCAGTTTTCCATTTGCAGCACCTAACATTCTATACATCTAGTTCCAAGTAGAGTAATTAGACATTTCTGAACTTTATATCAGTGTTTTCACTGATGATTACTTATAATGAAATTCATGTTACTGATAATTTTATGTTACCTTTGCAAATGGTTCTTTTTTGCAAATGATTCTTTGAGGTTTGTTGGTATTTCTCACTGTGAAAATGTGAGAGATACAAATATACAATTCAGTGTTTCAATTAGCATCTATAATCACTGATCTGAATTGACTAGAAGTATACATCTAGAAATGGAGAAGATGACAGGGAAATACATCAACAATACAAGAGTCTCAAGATTTCCATAGGGATAATGGATAACATAAAGAATAAGTGCTGTGATTTGAATGTGTCCTCTTGGAAATTCAGGTGTTGCCAATGTGAATGTATTAAGAGGTGGAACCCCTAACAGGTGACTAGGCAATGAGGTATCTTCTCTAACGAATGGGATTAGGTGCCCTTATGAAGGTGTTTGACAGAGGTGGTCTGTTTTCTCCTGCTCTTCTGCCTTCTAAATGTAAGGTCATAGCAAAAAGGTCTTTGCGAGATGTGAGTGTCTTGATCTTAGACTTCTCACCCTTTCCAGACTCATGAGGAAATAAATTTTTGTTCTTTATAAATTACTCAGCCTCAGGTGTTTTGTTATATCAGCACAAAACAGACAAAGAGAGTGAGCATCTTTGACCACAGAAGTTTCATATACTAATAGACTATTAGAATCACAGAGTCTGTAGAAGATATTAGACAATCGCTTGCCCAAACTCATTTTGACAGTAAGGCCCTGAGAGGGAGTGCCACTTGCCAAAAGCCACAACAGCAAATGTGAGCACAGGAGGGAAGTGGAGTTCAAATTCAGACTTTCTTATTCCCGTGACAAGACATATCACCAAGATTTATCTTTTGAGTAATGCTTAAATATGCTGATTCATATAGGAAAACTGCTTGAGGCCATATGTTATGTTAACAGATGATTAAAAATAGATCAGAATTACTCAGCTGCCATTTTCCCCGTCTTCTCTGTCAAAGATAGTAATAGTCACACTTGACATATTAGAACATTTGAAAGAGATATTTTAGCCCAAGACAGGTGATAGAGCAAAGTAAAGTATGTAGTTTGTTCAATAGCTTCCAGTGTTCTGACCAGATGAATCATATTAATACTGAGGCAAACTGTGAATAAGATCCTTCTGGATAATCCTTGAAGACTCATTGAGAATGGGACAGGCACTCTAAAATAAAGGCAGAAAAGACAGTCTGTTTCAAAATAAGGTAATTATCAGAACTTATAAAATGTCACCTCAATATAAAATTTAGTCAAGTCTTTAGAACTGATTACCAAAAAAGAATTATTGATAAGAAAAAGAAGTGGTGATCTCCAGGAATCACAGCTAAATTTTGACAGAATAACCCAATTGCCTACTGAAAAGTCCATGGTGGTGTGTGTGTGTGTGTGTGTGTGTGTGTGTGTGTGTGTGTGTGTGTGTGTCACTGGGGATTGAATCCAGGGGCATTCTACCTCTGAGCTACACCATCAGCCTTATTTTTTATTTTGAAACAGGGTCTCACTGAGTTGTGGAGGGAATTGCTAAGTTGCTGAGCTGACTTTAAACTTGAGATCTTCTTGTCTCAGCCTCACAAGTACTAGGTTTACAAGCATGGGCCACCACGCTGGGCTCATGCTGATATTTTAAAAAGCTAAAAACCCAAACTAAATTACCCCCTCATTTTTTTGTGGTACTGGGGATTGAACCCAGAGGCATTCTACCTTTGAGCTACACCCCAGCCCAATTTTATTTCTTATTTGGAAACAGGGTCTCACTAGGTCGATGAGAATCTCACTATTTGCTGAGGTTGTTCTCAAACTTGTGATCCTCTTATCTCAGTCTCCCAAGTACTGGGATTACAAGTGTGTGCCACCATGCCTGGTATACCCCCCATTTTTTAGTGCTCCCAGTTTTGTATGTCGTATAACAAAGTATCAGTTATAGTGAGGCAAGCAACTTTCTCCCCACCTCCCCAAAATTATATTTTGCATACTGTGTACCCATGGTGCAAAATTACATTAAGTTCAATTAACAGAAAACAATATATAATGAGATTGTCAGTAACTGGTATATGTAGCTGACAAGCTACCCCCTTATGACACTGACTAATTCATAGTCTTTGGGATGTCTTTTGTCTAATTCATAATAGCCAAAGTTGTGGAAAATATTCTTGTTTCAGAACCACCATTTTTTTCAGTGTGTCTCCTAACACTTAAACTTGTCCCTCCCACACTGGTGGGTCTGAACTGTTTTACTTCTGACTTTTTATGCAGATCTTTAAACTATGTGCTGGCCACTCTCAATTAATATTATACATCATACTTCTTATTACATGACTTCAAGCCTTTTTCCTTTTCTCTTTCCATGAAGAGACACTTCTGGCTTCCTTTGGAACCTTTTTCCTCAATAAGCCATAGACACATTTCCACAAATTCTTGTGTACTTATTGGGAAGCTGTAGCAAAGTGTCTAACTTACTATTTCATGCCTATTTACAGATGTGCTGCACTTCCTTCATAAGTTCCTAGGTTAGTAGATAAGGTGAATGCTATATACATAGTGTATCTGGATTGAACAATTCAGGCATTTGACAAGGTGCTATATGATATACTTATGAAAAATTAGAAACATGACAATGCAATTGTATAGGCGAACAGCTAATTGAATAATTATACTAAAACAGCTCTGCTTAGTAGAATAATCATAAGCCCCATGAAGACAGAAACCACAGATGTTTTATCAAATAAACAGTGGCCATTAAATATTAAGCTAGGAAATGAAATATATCAAATATAGGAATATCTATATACCTTGATCAGTTCAATATTTTTGCTGATGACTTGGAAGTGCATGAAATGGCTGAAATCAATCCAAATGTTTTTAAAAATGTGATAATGCCCAATGAAAAAATCCTTCAAATACACAGAGCAGACTTGGCTTAAGAGCTTCATATGTGAAAAAGATTTAGGGGACTTAGTTGACCATAAGCATGTAAGTCAGTGTGTACTTGCTGAAAAAGCTAGTAAAATTTTGGTCATCATTAATAAAAGTGTAGTAGACAAAGGAAGAAAGGTTAAGTTTTCTTTGACTAAATACCACCTGAAGGAATGCACTCTTTTTTTTTTTTTTTTTTTGCAGTACTGGGAATTGAACTCAGGGGCATTCTACCTCCGAGCTACATCTCCAGTCCTATTTTTTATTCTTTACTTTGAAACAGGGTCTCACTAAGTTGCAGAGGGCCTCACTAAGTAGCTGAGGCTGGCTGCAAACCTGTGATCCTCCTGTCTCAGCCTCCCAAGTACTAAGATTACAAGCATGTGCCACCACGCCCGGCTTGCACTCTGTTTTGAGAGGCAAATTTTAGTTTGATAATAAGTAGAATGGTTATATAGACCATTAAATTTGGCCAAAAATGGAAGACTTCTCTCCTTGAAAAGCAGTGAGTTTCCAGACATTGGAGTTATTCAAGTGGAGAACAAAAATTTATAAAGATATTGTACAAGAATCTCATGCTCAGTAAGAGAGGATGAGGGCTGAGTGTGGTGGCACATGCCTGTAATCCCAGTACTTGGGAGGCTGAGACAAGAGGATTGCAGTTTGAGGACAGCCTCAGCCACTTAGTGAGGCCCCGTTTCAAAATAAAAATAAAAAGGGCTGGGAGTGTAACTCAGAGGTAGAATGGCCCTGAGTTCAATACCCAGTACTACTACCATGAAGGAGGAGGAGGAGGAGGAGGAGGAGGAGGAAGAGGAGGATGAGGATGATGACGAGGACAAGGATGAGGAAGAGGAAAGTAATAAAAAAGCACAAAATCTTGGAGCTTTCCAGTTGGTGTGTTATCTTTGCCACACTGATTCCCACAAATGCAATAATATATTTATTCCTTCAGCCCCTCACGATGACCAGCCAGGGATTTGGGTAGCTTGAACCTTCAGGCCAGTTGCTTCTGGCTCCAGTCAGCCTTATCTGTTTATCCTAGTAAAATACATGAATACTAATATTTATTTGTATCATGCTGTAAAAAAATATTGGGAACCACTGATCAGAATGAACTCTGGGTTCCTTTCAACTATGATGAATGAATTCCCAAGTCAGAACTGTCACTAGAAACTAATCCAGAGTTCTTTCTAAATTACAGCACCACCAGCCGGGCGTGGTGGCGCACGCTTGTAATCCCAGCATTAGGGAGGCTGAGACCGGAAGATCCGGGTTCGAGGCCAGCCTCAGTTACCTAGTGAGGCCCTCCACAACTTAGTGAGACCCAGTTTCAAAATAAAGAATAAAAAAATAGGGCTGGGGGTATAGCTCGGAGGTAGAACGCCCCTGAGTTCAATCCCCAGTACCGCAAAAACAAACAAACAAATAAATAAATAAATAAATAAATAAATAAATTAGAGCACTATATTAGGGAATAAAATATCTGCATCATCCGGAATTGAGGCAAAATAAAGATAGCTGATACATAATATGACTCAGAGAAAGATAGTAAAGAAGATAAATGGGTAGGCTACAGTTCTAAAGGTTTGGTACATGGAAGAAAGTAATCCTATATTTTGTGAACTGATAGTGGAATTGACTAGAGGCAAGGTGTGCTGCTTTCCCAAATCAGTGCCTATCTCCAGAAATTAGTCTCTTCAATTCCAGTGCCTCCTAAAAAACGAGTATAGACACATTTTGACTAGTAAAGGACTAAATAGAAAAACACCAAGCAGGAACTGCCTAAGTAAGGCAAGTACGGTTGAGGTTCTATAGAAGGAGGACTTCAGACTTGGGATAGTCTGAAGTTTTGAGAGTTAGTAGTCATGGAGGTTGGAAGGGCACCAAAGAAACCTTGGTTGATTTCACACCTCTGGCAGCATTTCTGGCAAACTTCAGCCAGAAACCTCTCCTACTGCAATGTCCTCTTTAGAGAATACTAGGAAGGATTTCACAGGAGCAGTATGGGCAGCTTTTTAGATCTATATCATCGGTAGTGAACAAAAAAGAAAATGATGTGATATAAATGCAGTAGTTTTAAAAGCATATATAACATGCTTATTGTCATGTATTGCTCTCAGGACATGAGCTCCTTAAAGGCAGAAACTGTCTTCAGCTTTTATATTTGCACTCTGCTGCACAACATGGACGATAGATAGATAGATAGATAGATAGATAGATAGATAGATAGATGTTAGATGGATGAAATATGGATATCTGTTCAAAATAAATGTTTGAATGAAATAGTTGGATAATTGTTAGGACTTGGAATGGCATCCATAAGAAGACAGAGAATGATATTGTCCTAGCTCTTGGCAGGTCCTTCATGTTTCTTTACTAAGCCCAAATACCAATTGTTAAGATATTCCCATCCCCCAGACACCAGGGAAAACAATCTTCCTGCAGAAGAAAAATGGCTTCTTGCCTCAGAAATAAGAATGACTCAGGAGAGAGAGGAGGGGGGAGGCAATGAATTAGACATTATTAGGCTAAAAGGTAACCATTTAAATCATGAGCAGCCTAGAGGAAAAACACTTTAGAATAAGTAACTATTTTCCTTTCTCCAACCCATCATTCCTTTATCTCTCAATCCTAAATCTCTAAGACCCCAATTTCCTCATCATCTCTAAAATAAAATATCTCACCCCAACATATTATCTCAGCACCTTTTAAAGCCTCAGAAGGTGGGATTAAAGTGGTCCAGAAGATTGTAGACGGAATTAAATGGCAAACAATGTATCAAATATGATGTATGAAAGGAAAAAATTGCCATGAGTTCACAGCTGAGGATAAGAAAATATCATGAACTGAAGTAAATGGTACAGCTTTCCCCTAGGGAATTCTGTTTGAAGATAACTGGTGTATCTGGACCTTAAATGGTTTTAAAGGTCCAGCATGGTGGTATGGAAAAATATTGCAATAGAAGGGTTCTAGTCCTGGGTCTGCTTGTGTGAATTTGGCCATGGTCTCCTTGCCAACCCAGACTCAAATGGTAAAAAAGAAAAATAATGCTTTACCTAACCCACAGCTTGTTATGAGGTCAGAAGAGCAGTTCTTATAAAAAGAAGTTTTAAAATTATAAATCAAAATACAAATAAAAGGAATTTTCCACTCTGACTCCTCATTTTACAGAGGAGACAAATCTGAAGCTAATTACTCAGTTAGTGGTGGAGCCAAAACAAAAAATTATTCTCCTGACTCCTAATCAAGTAATTCCTCCACTATACTAGTTTTCCTCCTTCACTAATTTGGTATAAGTGAGAACCCATTTGACTTGTCACTCTAAGACAGATGCGAAGAAGCTTCCCCACAGGAAATAATTGGACAAGGCCAAACAACAGAGTTAATACTAAGAAGTACTGATACATTCTGAGAGAAGGAAAGGGGCACATTTCAAACCATTTACATGCTCCTACTCTTTTTATGATGCACTTTTCATAAATAATAGAGGATACACTGGCATTAGGGTTAAGAACACAGTTTCTACAACCAGATATAGACCTGGGCTCTATAGACTGACTACACCATTTACTGGCTGTATGACTTGGAACAGGTATCCTAACCTATACCTACTTCTGATCCCTTATCCTTCAAATGGGGATAGGAAGAAAAATTTTCACTAGGTGGCTTTCAGCAATAAATAAGGTAAACTCTCTTGTAATCCCAGGCTTGGAAGGCTAAGACAGGAAAATTGCAGGTTCTCAGTCAGCCTCAGCTACTTAGTGAGGCCCTCTGCAACTTAGTGAGACTCTGTTTCAAAATAAAGAATAGCCAGGCATGGTGGCTTACGCTAGTAATCCCAGTACTTGCTTGGGAGGCTGAGACCACCGGAGGATCCGGGTTCGCTGCCAGCCTCAGCTACCTAGTTAAGCCCTCCCTCGGCAACTTAGTGAGACCCTGTTTCAAAATAAAGAATACAAAAAAAGGAATAAAAAATAGGTCTGGGGGTGTAGCTCAGGGTTAGAATGCCCCTGGGTTCAATCCCCAGGACCAAAAAAAAAAAAAAAAAAAAAAAAAGATAAAACATACTAGACATTTTAACATGATTTCTAGTATTTAGATTTTCAATAAATAAGCTAGTCTTATTATTGTTCTTGTCCTTATTAAGCCCTGACTAAAACTGCAAAGGATTGCCTATTCCAGTAGAAACGGTGGCTATAGTTATACCTATCATATCATGACCCAAATGAACAATAGTAGGATTTAAAATGCCAGAGACAGAGTGGACAGTCTCAGACCAACTACATAATTTTTTTAATGGAATGAAAGTAGAGGCAAGACTGTTGAGAGGCACTATTCTTGTTTCCAGGAATCTTGATATAGTTATAGCTAGGTAAAGAACTCAGAGTTAACCAGGCTTTTTGCTAAAATTGGGAAATGAACAGCTTAGTCATTGAATTTATGATCAGAGACCCTAGGAACCAAGAGCCACTTCTCTTCTTTCATTCTTGTCAAATGAACCTTTTCTTGTTACTCCTTATAGTAGTAGTAAATAACTTTTGGCCATCCTTGAGTTATTTCTACTTTTGATGTGATTACCATCTTTCATAACTAAATTTGATATTTGCTCCTGATTTCTGGAAGTTATATCAGTGCCTTGATCTACATGTTTTATCAAGTTGAATAATTTCCTTCCAATTCAAAGATACTAAGAAATGCTGATCAGGAAGGGATGTTTAATTTCACCAAATGCCTTTCAGCATTGATCAAGATGATCCCAAGATTTTTCACTTTATGCTTACTGTGATTGTGATTAAAAAAAAAGAATTACTTTTTCTGATATGAACACACTCTTCTTAGCCATATGTATAATTTTATAATACACTAATTTATTCAGTTGTCTAATATTTTATTGTTCTTCAAAAACATATTAAGACTAAACTTTAGAGGGTTTTTGCTCTGTTTTGCTTTATCATACTAGCCGACTTGGTTATCAAAGTTATGCTAGCCTCACAGTATGACATCCCATGATTTGTATGCTCTAGAAATAAACTCTACAAGTCAAAGAAAGAAAAAGAAGCCACTAAGAGAATTAGTACGGTGGATAAATAAATATAATTAAACTATATCAAAATATTTTTTGTGGTACTAGGAACTGAATCCACAGGCATTTTACCTCTGAGATACACTCCCAGCCCTATTTTGTTTTTTTGTTTTGAAACAATGTTTCGCTAGTTGTTGAAATTGGTCTTAAACCTGCAATCCTGTCTCAAACTCCCAAGTATCATCTGGCCCAAAATATTTTTTAAAACAGATAAATTATTGAGGACTTTACTTACAACTTCTGAATGGTAATATATTTAAGGTGAAAGTAATTATAGATTTGAAAAATATTACTTTGTATGATTTAGGGCTTTATTTAACTTGGTAGTATCAGTTTGAGTGGATAAAATTTTTTATTGGTGAGTCTCATTACGTGTGTGTGTGTGTGTGTGTGTGTTGCTGGAGATTGAACCCAGGGGTATTATGCCTGCAAGTTACACCCCCAGATCCTTTTAAAACTGTTTTGTTTGTTTTGAAACAGGATCTCACTAGGTTGCTGAGACTTTAATTAAGTTGCTGTTTTTGAACCTGCAATCCTCCTGTCACAGCCTCCCAAGTACTGGGATTACAGGTGTGTATCACCACGCCTGGCTGGATCTCATTACCTTAGTAGGATTTTATATCCTCACTGGCGAATTTGGTATGGATATCACGAAGTTTAAAACTGAGCATGCAAGCATGTATTGTCTAATTCATTTAGAATGATAATCTACACATTTGCATTCCCAGCACAATGGAATTTATTAAGGAATGTCTACATCTCATCCCTTATAGATTTAGGCATTTTCTGTGGGATTTAATCTGGAAAAAATATTTGTAATGCTAAACATGTCTAGCCATTAACTGAAACAGTACTGTGGTCTCTGTGGTCTGTGTTGTTATTAGCAGATAATGTATCAGCATGGGGATTAAAAATATGCTTACGGGCGGGCGTGGTGGCATATACCTGTGATCCCAGTACTTGAGAGACTGAGACAGTAGGATTGCAGGTTCACGGCTAGCCTCAGCAACTTAGTGAGGCCCTCAACAACTTAGTGAGACCTTGTTTCAAAAAAAAAATAAACCTAGGGCTGGGCTTGTAGCTTAGAGATAAAATTACCTCGGGTTCAATCTTCAGTACTACAAAATAAAAAAATAAACATGCTTATGATTTACCTTTCTGCAAGGTTGAGATTTTGTAGCT
The DNA here is from genome assembly GCA_004027655.1 of Graphiurus murinus. Classification (NCBI taxonomy): domain Eukaryota; kingdom Metazoa; phylum Chordata; class Mammalia; order Rodentia; family Gliridae; genus Graphiurus; species Graphiurus murinus. The sequence goes on along the minus strand of PVLC010004571.1, from coordinate 20,719 downwards.
CATTTTCTTAGAGATATAGGTAATAATGTGGTAGAATAATTTGAATTATATTGTACACCTTAAATAATTCAATGTTTAAAAAGTCTAGGATGATAGGCCCAAGAGTAAGTTTTAAAATGATTTGTAGAAGATGACTGAGTATACGTATTTAAAATGGATTGTGTGATGTGAAGTAATAGAAACATAAGGATAGAGGAAAGATTACTCAAGAGGGCAAATGAGAATTAACTTAAAGATAACCCTATAAAAGCCATTAATGGCTATTTAGAGACACATTAGAAATCAGTCAGTGAATACTTAAAGCCCAGATAGTATTCCTTTATTACTTGTCTGATCTAGGTTGTTTATCTCCAAAAGCAAATCATTGGAATGGAGCCAGTATTGCATTAGGATTACTAATAGCTTACTGTCTCTGATTGACTATTTTTTATTTGAAAGACACTTAAAGAACCAATCCTCAATAAATATCCTTGAACCCTTGGATCTTTATAACATGGGCAATCCTAAATCATGGAACAGGGAAGAGGGATAACCTAAGAGCTGATAATTATGGCTTTGAATATAGTGGCTAGAATATTCTATAAGATTGGTCTATGCAAAAAAGAAAGGAGAAAGGACCAACAATATAAGAGAGAAGATAGGAGAAGTAGTTGCTCTTGGGAACCCCAGGATAATGTTGAGGTCTGTGATTTAAAGCAGACACTCAAAGGAGTAAGGAGAGATGGAATATAAGAATTACTTCAGTTTTAGATTTCCATTAAGATATTCATAAAATGTATAAAGAGATATATTTTTAAGTATAAAGCTAACTCTTTTTAATTATTCATATTGTCGTGTGCATCAATTGTAATAGCATTCATAAACGTTTTATTCATTCTGTGTGTGTGTGTGTGTGTGTGTGCATGTGTGTGTGTGTGGTGCTGGGAACTGAACCCAGGGGCATTCTACCTCCGAGCTACACCCTCAGTCCTATTTTTTTACTCTTTATTTTGAAACAGGGTCTCACTAAGTTGCAGAGGACCTCACTAAGTAGCTGAGGCTGGGCGAGAACCCGGATCCTCCGGTCTCAGCCTTCCAAGTACTGGGATTACAAGCATGTGCCACCAAGCCTGGTTCTTATTTATTCTACTATTGACAAATTTTGGGGTTGCTTCCACTTTGAGGATATGATAAATGATGGTTTTCTGTGCATTCATTTCTGTTTGTTGTGTATTTAGAAATGAAATCAATAAGTCATAGAACACTCATACTTTCAGATTTAGTAGATATTGTCAATTTTTAAAATATTGTCAGTTAATATTATTTTATATTTGAAAGAAATAGATAATGAATTTTCAAAATATTTTTATATGCTTACAACAAAAATGCCAATTTTTTTCCTTGGAATGTAGTTTAAGTAAGACAGAGTTAAATTCCTCTTTGTGTAAGGTCCTTCTATAAACAACCAAAGTATGTTATATATGTGTATGAAATGCTGAACAGAAACCCATTATTTTGTACAATGAATACATGCTTATGATTATAATAACAAAAAAGAAGAAAAACAACCATTTATTTAGAAATGGATTAAAATCAACTGTTGGGTATCTATGTCTTCCATACAAATTTAGGTTGTTAGGGGTTGAGACAAGTTGAGCCCTCCCATGGCACATGGGAGAAAGTTAATAAATATATATGAAATATTTTATTTGTACATATATACATTCTAACCCTAACAAAGTATATTACAATTGCTCATCAACTTCTGCATCTATTGTTGAATTTTAGTTATTACTGTGGGTGTGCAGTGCGTATAATGTGGGCTTTTTTTTATTAGTTCATTGTAATCATATATCTTTGTTAGGTACAAGCTGGTAAAGGCATACATGCATACAATGTGGGTTTCTTTTTTTTTTTTTTTTTCTTTTTTTTTTTTACGGTACTGGGGATTGAACTCAGGGAAGTTCTACCTCCGAGCTATACCCCCAGCAGTATTTTTTATTCTTTATTTTGAAACAGGGTCTTACTAAGTTGCGGAGTGCCTCACTAGGTAGCTGAGGCTGGCCGCAAACCCGGATCCTCCGGTCTCAGCCTCCCGAATGCTGGGATTACAAGCATGCACCACCATGCCCGGCTTAATGTGTGTTTCTTGATGAATAAATATGTTGAGCATCTTTTCGTATACATGTTGGTTTCCTTAATATTTTCTTCTGTGAAATGTCTGTTCAGGTATTTTGGTCATTTTTAATTAGGTTATTGTCTTTTCTTATTGATTTCTAAGAGTTCCTCATATACTCCAAAAAACAATCCTTTGTTAAACGTTTGTAATTATCTTCTACTGTGTAACTTGCCTTTCCCTTCTATTGATGTTGTCTCTCTCGTGTGTGTGTGTGTGTGTGTGTGTGTGTGTGTGTGTGTGTATTGCTTGGGATTGAAGCCAGGGGCATTCTACCTCCAAGCCACACCCCCAGGCCTATTTTATTTTTATTTGGAATCAGGGTCTCTCTAAATTGCTGAGGCTGGTTTTGAACCTGTGATCCTCCTGTCTCAACCCCCAAGTACTGAGATTACAGGTGTGATTCACCATGTCTGGCTTGATGGTATCTCTTGATGAACAAAAGACACACATATTGTCATGACCACTACCATCTCCCCAGTAGACAACTTTACTTCCTACTTTATAGTATAATAAAAGCCACCAGATAGGCATGCCCTCCTTTTTTGCTACCAATCCTATATCTTGTATCTCCATAGCTATTCTATCTCCTTTCAACTTATTATAGTAGAGCAGTTGTTCCCCCCACCAAGCTAAGGTCAATCTCTTCCTCAACACTCCGAATTTCATTCACTCTTAATCATTTCAGGACCCAGACATAATCAAATTCTCCCTATTTGTCCTGTATTTTCAAACTCAACATTAAATTGGCTCCTTCTCATTAGTATTTAAACATTTTCTTTTTCTCTCATTTTGGATAAAACAACAAATAAAGTATCCCTGAATTTCATCCATCTATTGTATCTCTCCCTGCCCCATTCACAACCAATTTTATCAAAAGAATTGTCTTTCCTTTCTTTTGTCTATTTTGTCTATTGTCTTTACTCCCATTCACTGCTTAACCCTCTACATCTCTCTCTGAAGGTCACTAGTGACTTCAATATCACTGAGTGCACTATTTACAGCCATCTTGAATTGTAACAGTCACAATTACCCCAGAGTAAACTTGGTCAGTTTCCCTTGCATAGTTTCCCAGCATTCTACAAATAGACAAAAAAATATCAAAGGGGTATGTGAAGCTTTACAATTGGGTCCTAGTGCCAGGAATGTCCCTGACTCTTTGATATTAGCTTAAGATAAACCAGGTACATTCTGGCTTGGATGAAGTCACTTTTGTCCTAATCAATATATATTCCTGTGTTCTTTTGCCCAAAATAGAAGGATCTACTTGTTCTCGCTGCCACCCAGGACCATGTTTCTGTCAGTAAGTCCCCAAACAAACTGTTCTCTGTGCAATCCTAGATCTGTCTGCCTTTCTTTAGTCTCATGGTGCCCTGGGGCTAGTTCTCACACATTGGGACCAGGCTGTCCTGGAACAATTGGCAGGGCATCCAAAAGACCAAGGAAATGAACAAGGGAAGTGATGGTCCTCATGTTAAATGCTTGCAGCACAATGCATGCATATAGGGATAATCTGAAATCACTGCTGAGTTTGAGGCAGCTGTTTGCCAAATGCCACTTATATTACTGTAGTAAGGAAGAGCAGCATCTTGCTGTTACAGTAGGATGGCCATTATTGTGAGAAATTGGATTGGCCACCAGTTGGCTGTAGAGGATAGGACAAAGAAATTACAAGAATCACAACTTAAAAGAGATATGTATCTCTTTACTTGTCTCTTAGTCTGTGACCTGAGAAAGTGGGAGACCAAGGCACTAAGTTGAAAACCCTAGATTGCCACTTTGTGTGGCTGGGAGAAAGAACTAAAAGTGGAAATGGGTGTGACCTACTATTTCACAATCAGAATAGGATGTAAAGAATTGGGATCCCTGGGAAAAGGGAAGTGAGGAAATATTTGAGATTGAAGTGTTAGAGGATGGGGATCCTCCCTCCTATAAGACTTGATTTATTGCTCAACTATTATTGGAAAGCAGAACAACAGCATATATTATACTGTGATAGTGACTGACCAGAGCAAAGGCTTTGCATGGAACTCACTATTTACTTGGTCCTCCAAGACCATTGCTCCATACTTGGTACTAATCTTCTCAGTTTCTTAAAACATCATAGGGATGGATATTCTATTAGGAAAGACATTAGAGACCTCTGGGTGGGGGGATTTCCACTAAAAGTTTGGGTAATAAAGACAATATTGAAAGGCAAGAGCCGGGCGTGGTGGTGCACGCTTGTAATCCCAGCATTTGGGAGGCTGAGACTGGAGGATCCGGGTTCGCAGACAGCCTCAGCTGCTTAGTGAGGCCCTCCGCAACTTAGTGAGACCCTGTTTCAAAATAAAGAATAAAAAATAGGGCAAGCAATCCTCAGGAAGATCAATACATGGGATTGCATTAAACTGAAGAGCTTCTGTGCAGCAAAGGAAACTATCAAGAACCTCAACAGAGAGCCTACAGAGTGGGAGAAGATTTTTGCCAGTTACTGTTCAGATAAAGGTCTAATATCTAGGATATACAAAGAACTCAAGAAAATCACAGCCAAGAAACCAAATAACCCAATCAAAAAATGGGCAAAGGATCTAAATAGACACTTCACAAAAGAAGAAATACAAATGGCCAATAAATGTATGAGGAAATGTTCCACATCATTGGCAATTAGAGAGATGCAAATCAAAACTACCTTGAGATTTCACCTAACCCCAATCAGAATGGCAATCATCAAAAGCACAAACAACAACAAATGCTGGCGAGGGTGAGGAGAAGTAGGAACCCTAATACATTGTTGGTGGGATTGCAAACTTGTGCAACCACTTTGGAAAACAGTATGGAGGATCCTCAGACGTATGGGAATGAACCTATCATATGATCCAGCAATACCACTTCTGAGTATCTACCCAAAAGAATGGAAACCAAACTATCTGACCGACGTATGTGTATCTATGTTTATAGCTGCCCAATTTACAATAGCCAAACTATGGAAGCAGCCAAGGTGTCCATCGACAGATGAATGGATTACAAAACTATGGGATATGTACACAATGGAATTTTACTCAGCCATAAAGAAGAACAAAATCATGTTATTTGCAGGGAAATGGAGGCAACTGGAGAACATTATGTTAAGTGAGATTAGCCAGTCACAAAGAGTAAAGAAGCATATGTTCTCCCTAATATGCGGACGCTAGGGAGAAGATGGGGCATAAGAGGGTCTCCAGATGAAAAAGGAGAGACCCTCGAAAGCAAAGAAGTTGATTTAACCGAAGGAGTTGGATGGGGGGGGGGACACTAATGTATGTCAAGGTCACTCACTAAACTGAACTTGAGAGGGAGGGAGGGCGAGGGAGCGGGGTGGGAATTTGGGGAAGGGGTCAAATGAGAATTGTGAGCACATATATCGTTATCAATTTGTACCTAACAAAGATGTATGCTTACAATATATGAATAAAAATAAAAATTAAAAAAAAATAGGGCTGGAGCTGTAGCTCAGAGGTGGAATGCCCCCGGATTCCATCCCCAGTACCCCCCCCCCAAAAAAGGAAGACAAAATTGAACACTGTTAGCCTTCCAACTGCTCAGAAAATGGTAAATATCAGGAAGTACAAGCTACCAGGTGGACACGCAAGAATGGAGAAAGCACAAAAGAACTAGAGCAGGTCGTAATTTTACAATCTGCCCACAGTGCCTTCAATAACCCTGTCTGGCCCATAAAAAAGCCACATAAAACTTGAAGAATGACTGCAAATTTGCAGAACAAGTTTGTCTTCATTTGAGAGGGAAAGTAGTAGACATTTTTATTGATATAGTCTGGTTCTATTATATTGGTGCTAGCACACTAACTGGTGAAGATTATATTCTGACACATTTTAAAGTTTTTATTTTTAGTTAGTAAACATTTCAAACATATAGAAAATTGTAAAGGTTTCTGTTGTTTTGTACTTTCACTAAATGTCTCGGTATTTTCTCTATATTTTCACTAAAATGTATCCTATTGTTTTCATGCTTAAAATTCTGGTATCGATGTTTTCATACTGTACATATTTTTGTAACTTGGTTTTTTTTTTTTTTGCGGTACTGGGGATTGAACACAGGGGCATTCTACCTCCGAGCTACACCCCCAGCCCTATTTTTTATTCTTTATTTTGAAACCAGGTCTCACTAAGTTGCGGAGTGCCTCACTAGGTAGCTGAGGTTGGCCGCGAACCCGAACCCGGATCCTCCGGTCTCAGCCTCCTGAATGCTGGGATTACAAGCGTGCGCCACCACTCCCGGCTCGTAACTTGCTTTTTTTCATGCAATGTTATGTCATGTGTGCATGATACTGGGGATTGAACCCAGGGATATTCTACCTCCGAGTTACACCTCCAGCCCTTTTTATTTTTTTGTTCAGAAACAAGGTCGTGCTAGGTTGCTGAGAGTCTCACTGTGTTGTTGAAGCTATCTGTGAACTGGCGATCCTGAATTACAGGTATGTGCCACTATACCAGGCTCAATGTTATGTTTGTAAGATTTATTGATATTGGTACATATTCACTCAACTGCTTCAAAGTGTTCCATTGAATAAATGAACCATGGTTTGTTTACCCATTTCTCTAATGAGGGACACTCAATTACATTCCAAAATAGTGTTTTATTTCATTTTGTGGTGCTGGGGAATGAACCCTGAGGTCTTTTTTTTTTTTTTTTTTTTTTTTTTGCAGTACTGGGGATTGAACTCAGGGCATTCTACCTCTGAGCTATACCTCCAGGTCTATTTTTTATTCTTTATTTTGAAACAGGGTCTCACTAAGTTGCGGAGGGCCTCACTAAGCAGCTGAGGCTGGCCGAGAACCCAGATCCTCCAGTCTCAGCCTCCCAAACGCTGGAATTACAAGCGTGCGCCACCACGTTCGGCTTCTTCTTCTTCTTTTTTTTTTTTGTTGTTGTTTGTTTGCTTTGGTGCTGGGGATAGAACCCAGGGGCATTCTATCTCCAAGCTACACCCCAAGCCCTATTTTTAAATTTTGAAACAGGGCCTCACTAAGTTGCTGAGGCTGGTCTCAAACCTATGATCCTCTTGTCTCAGACTCCCAAGTACTAGGATTACAGGCATGTATGACCACTCCTGGCTCTATACAAATAGTTTGCAATGAATATCCTTCACCATATTTCCTTTTGCATATGTACAATTTTCTACAGAGTATATGCCTAGAAGTGGATCTGTAAATCTTCAAATTTACAAGATATTACCAAATTCTTTCAAAAACTGATATATGAATTTACATATACAATTACATACTTTTAATTGCTTACCAGAAATTTAAAGTTACTATTCCTCATTCTCACCAACACCTGGGGTTATCAGACTAAATTTTGCCAATCTGGTGAATATGAAACAATAACTCATTGTGATGCATTCTCTCTAAATTAGTGAGGGTGATTTTCTCTTGCTTTTTGATTATTCCATTTTAAAAATGCACTTTTATTGGTGCACTGTAATTGTACATCAGAGTGAGGTTCAATGTAATACAAACATACATACTCACACACAACACTTGGTATGATTCCCTCCATATCCTCCCTCCTCCCCATACATGTTAATGAGATTGGTAGTGATAACTTCATCTATGGACATAGCATTATTTGAATTGTTTCCTTCATCAAACCTGCTTTTTCCTCTCCCTATCTTCCTCCCCCAATTCCCTTCCACTATTCTACTAGTCCCTCTCCTCATTTATCTGAATATTGATTTTCTTTTAATAGGTTTTAATGGTCATTCAGGATTCTTTCTCTAGTAATTGCTGATTCATATTATGCCCATACTTCTAGTTTTGTTGTTTGTCATTATTTTTAATATATACAGACTATTTATTCAAGCTGGTCATGTTGGTGACTCCCTGTAATCCCTGTACTTGGGAGTTGAGAGAGGGATGATGGTAGGTTCAACACCAGCCTCCAGCCTCAGCAATAGAGAAACTCTCAGAGATCTATATTTCAAATTTTAAAAAAATTAAAGAGGGCTGGGAGTGTAGCTTGGAGGTAGAATGCCCCTGGGTTCAATCCCCAGTACTAAAAAAAAACCTCAGTATTTTTATAGTTATATACAGGAAAATTTACAGATGAAATGATAAAATATCCTAAAGGACTTGCTTCAAAATAATGTAGATGAAACAAAACTTGCCATGAATTGAAACTGGGAAATAGATATATAGGGATCATTATACTATTCTCTATTTCAGTATAGGCTTGATTTTTTCATTTGAATTAGCTCAATTAAATCTTTCTATAATGTAAACACAGATTAAAACATCACATTATACTCTACAAATATATATGATTGTTATTTGTCAATAAAAAATAAAAATTCAATCAAAAGAAGAATTTTTTAAAAAGATATCTCAAAGCTGTACAATATGGCAACAAACATAACACATGTTTGCTGAATGAACAAAAAGGTAGAAATACACTGTTGTAGTCAATTAAACTCATTATACTTGACTATTAAATTACTGTCAACATGCAATTTGATAATTCCATTAAAATTTATTTACTCTTGCATACTATTATCATATCTGCTAAATATTGTCTGAAACTAATCTGTAAAACTACTACATCACAAAGTGTTTGTGTCAGAGCAAACTTGTCATTTAAAAAGGATTTTCTAGTCCTGCTTTGACCACAAATATATGATAATGATGATAGATAGACAAAAGGAAGATAGATTATATATAGTCTGATACAGACATAGATGATATAGATACATATTTATACATTGTTTATGTACTGCAAAAGTGGTGAAAGAATAGTAGAGTATGTAAGTTTTCATATTATATGCTTGTATTGCAGTCTTACATCATAATGTAGTTCAGAGTGATAGTAATTTCTAGTTTTTCCTCTAAACACATGGTATAATTTTCTTAAAAGATCTGTAGATATGTTCAGGTTATTGGGTTCATTGTAGTTGGTTGTAAAGGAAACCCATTGTAAATAAATATCAGCCAGGTGTGGTGGCACACCCCTGTAATCCTGGTACTTGGGAGGCTGAGACAGGAGAATCATCGGTTCGAGGACAGCCTCAACAAGTAGTGAGACTCTCATCAACCTAGTGAGACCCTGTTTCCAAATAAGAAATAAATCGGGCTAGGGGTGTAGCTCAGAGGTAGAATGCTTCTGGGTTCAATCCCCAGTAACATAAATAAATAAATAAATAAATAAATAAATAAATAAATAAATAAATACATAAATAAATAAATACCAGACAAATCCTTAGAAAAGTATGCTTTGACTGAATAAAGAAGGTAGGGTACTCTCAAAAAGGCAAATGCCAAAATTTTTCACATAAATAGAAGCATCATTTTGTTGCACATTTTCCTACCTTCTTATTTGCACTGAGGACTCAAAAAGGAAATAAGTAGCCTCCTGTCTGACAAGGAATAGTTTCAAATGCCAATCAATTTTAACCATCAATTTGTGATATTTGGCTCAGTATCCTTGAAGTTGCTAGAGGCCTGTGAGGCCAAACACACAGGTAAGGACGTGACAGCTACACCTCAGAAGCCAAGTTGTACATGTGGCCTAGTAGAGACTCTGAAACAATTAATCGGTCAAGACACTTCCCTTAGTTCTTAGTATCATCTACTTAGGTAGGACAGTCCTTCACACATCATGAAAATGTATGGAATTCCAGCTGGGCATGGTGGTGCATGACTGAATTCCAGTATTTGGGAGGCTGAGAAAGGGGGATCACAGGTTTGAGACCAGCTTCAGCAATTTAGCAAGGCTCTGAGCAATCTAGCAAGACCCTGTTTCAAAATAAATAAATAATAAGAAGAATAATAACAATAATAAAAATAACAATGATAATGTGCTGGGGATGTAGCTTGGAGGTAGAATGCCACTGGTTCAATCACTAGTCCCAGAAAAAAAGAAAATAAAATGTATGGAATTCTATCAAAAGTAATGATTTAATTGAGACCCCTTAATGGCCAATGGATACCTGTTGGAAATGATTATTTATGATCCCACTGGGTTTCTGACTGCAAACTTAGAGACTAATCTGTTGCTGTGCTTGACTCAAGAAGTTACTGCTAAAAGTAATATCTTCTCTAATTAAAATGTTGAGTACTGCTATCTCTTAAATAGGAAGTAACTTGGAGAGGAAACCCGGGAAGTTCATGGGCATTCTAGTCTCTTTCAGAGATAAATCATGCCCTAGGGCCTCTAGAACCCATTTTACAAAAGCTGCAATGCAGTAATTACTTGTCAGCCTTCAGATGCTTATTAGACTTTATGCCACATGAACTTTATGTCTCAAATAGTCTGACATTGGAGTGTGAAAAGAGTGAGGATTTTTCTGAATGTTCACCAGTCTCTGTCAAGCACAGGTTTTGGTCTATTATTGCTTCTACATGAAGGCTGTTGATCCTAATTCCTATTGGAGGGGGGCCCTATATGCCAAAAGGATTGGCTGTATAGTGGAAACCATCCATCTGCCCTTTGGGAGTGGCATTTGAATGCTGAGTGTTTGTAATAAAAAGTATGGCCAGAGCACCCCATCATCCATCTGTGAGTCTCCTGCAGTGCTCTGTGCATAGATGTTACAGGATAAGATGGGGTATAATGAAGAGTCTTCTGAATGCCTTGTGCTTTTGTGAAACCCTGAAGACATTAAGCCTCTTGCCCAAGAAGTCAGTCATACTAGAGAATTTGGGCCAAGCACTGCTGTTAATACCCTGTGAAGCCCAAATCAATCTCTCTTAATTTTCATGAGGTCCCCTTTCTTCCCTGTTTTCTCTCTAGATTCCACATAGGAGAGAAAACATGACTCTTGATTTTCTGAATCTGGTTAATCTCACATAGCATGATATTCTCCAGTTTTATCCATTTTTCTTTATCTAAAATATTTGGTGCCATAACTACTTTGCATTTTGGAATTTTTCTTGGATTATGGAATATTTGCATATATATAATGAGATATCTTGGGTGTGGGGCCCAAATCTAAACACACAACTCATTTATGTTTCATATACACCTTATACACATAGCCTGAAGGTAGTTGTACAATATTTTCGGTGTGCTTGAATTTCCTACAATTGGCATTTTCCACTTGTGGTGTCATGTTAGCACTCAAAAAGCTCCAAAGTTTGGAACTGCTGTAGTTTAGATCTGGTATGTCCCCAAATGCCCATCTGTTACATGTTTGGTCCTTGGCCTGTGGCATTATCGGGAGATGGTGGAAGTTTTCATAGGTGGGGCCTAGTGGGAGGTCTTAGGTTACTGGGGCATGTCCTTGAAGGAGGCTGTGGGGTTCCAGTTTCTACCCCTTCCTCTTGTGCACCTGGCTATGAGGTAAGCAACTTTGATTCACCTCCACCAAGTGGTCCCCACCATGATGTACTGTGAGCCAAAATAAACTTTTTCTATTTACAAGTTGATTGTGGTTTATGTTTTCACTTTTATAGCAATGTCTTTGATGTACAGATATTTTTAAAGTTGATGAAGTTTGTTTTACCACTTCTTCCTTTTATGATTGGTGATTTTTTCTGTTCTCAGAGATATTTGCTTAATGCAAGATGATGAAGATGCTTTCCCCTGTTTTCTTCTTTATGTTTCTTAGTTACAGCATTTATGTTTAGATCTATGAGTCATCCTGTACTGAGTTTTGTGTATGGTATGAGGTATGGTTTGAGGTTCATTTTCTTCAGTATTCTGTAGTGCAAGAGACTACCTTTCTCTACTCTTAATGGCATTGGTAACTTTTTTTTTTTTTTTTCGGTACTGGGGATTGAACTCAGGGGCATTCTACCTCCGAGCTATACCCCCAGCCCTAGTTTTTAATTCTTTATTTTGAAACAGGGCCTCACTAAGTTGCGGAGTGCCTCACTAGGTAGCTGAGGCTGGCCGCGAACCTGGATCCTCTGGTCTCAGCCTCCCAAATGCTGGGATTACAAGGGTGCGCCAACGCGCCCAGCTGCATTGGTAACTTATAAAAAATTAATTTGAGTCAGGCTTGGTGGTGCACGCTTGTAATCCCAGCATTCGGGAGGCTGAGACTGGAGGATCCGGGTTCATGGTCAACCTCAGCTACCTAGCGAGGCACTGCACAACTTAGTGAGACCCTGTTTCAAAATAAAGAATAAAAAAACAGGGCTGGGGGTATAGCTCGGAGGTAGAAACCCCCTGAGTTCAATCCCCAGTACCACAAAAAATTAATTTGAGATAATCAAGACATTGTGGTATTGCCAGAGGAATGCACAATTCGATCAATGGACCCAAATTAAAAATACAAAAAACAAAACAATAGTCCCATACAAATATGCTCAACTGATTTTTTGACAAAGGTGCACTGGAGTGAAGACTTTCAAACCTAGCATCTTGCAAAAAACACTGAAAGTGGATCATAGATTTAAGTTTAAAACACAAACTATAAAACTTTTAAAAAGTATACAAAAATTTTTTGGAATATAGGTCTTGACAAAGTTTTCTTGGGGTTTACACCTAAAATACAATCCATAAAAGAAGTATTGATAAATTGGACTTCCTCAAAATTTAAAACTTTTACTCTTGGGAATGTGTTCTTAAGGGGAGGAAAAGAAAAGCAACAGATGAGAGACTGGGAGAAAATATTTATAAACCACATATCTAACAAAGGACTAGTATCTTTGTGTGTGTGTGTGTGTGTGTGTGTGTGTGTGTATGTGTGTGCGTGAAAATATGTGTAAGTTTTACTGTGGATTGAACCCAGGATTGTTTTACCACTCAGATACACGCCCAAAATTACTTATTTTTTAAGACAGGGTCTTGTTTCTTGCTAAAGTAACATGCACTGGCCTGTAACCTGCAATCCTCCTTTCTCAGCCTTCGATGTACTAGGATTATAGGTATGCATCACCTCCCCTGGTAAAGAATAGTATCTTAAATACAAATGTTCCTCAGTTTATGATGGGATGATTTACCCCATAGGGTTGTTTTCCATTGTGATCACATGACTGACTGAGAACTGTAGCTTGCTGTCACTGCTCAACATCATCAGAGACTATTATACCATGTTTTCCTAACCTGAGGAAAAAAAAAAAACAAAAATTCAAACTTTGAAGTACAATTTCTATCTAATGAATATCACTTTCATAGCATCATAAAGTAAAAAAATCCTAAGTTAAACCATAAAAAGTTGTATATCATCTGTATATAAAAGAGCTCTCAAAATTCAACCATAAAAAACTTAAAAATCCAAGCAGAAGATGGGTAAAAGGCAGGAAGGGGTCTTTTACCAAAGATGATATAAAAATAGCAAATCAATAAATGAAAATATGTTCAATATCATTGGCATCTTGGAAATACAAATTAAAACTACAATAACATATAACTATCGACCTATCAGAAAAGCTGAAATAAAAAATAATTGAGATTAAAAAAAAATACTGACAACACAAAACACCAAAAAGGTTGCATAGAAGTTGGAGCTCTCACATTGTTGGAGGGAATGTAAAATGGTACATTCACTCAGAAAGACAATTGGGTAGTTTCTTAGAACATTAAACATATGACTAGTATGTAATCCAGCAACTGTACTTCTAGGCATTTAGGCTAGAAAAATTAAAACTTGTAATTCCACAAAAATTGTACATGAATGGCCATAGCAGCTTTATTTGCAATAGCAAAATACTGAAAACAGCTCAAATGTTCAACGAGTAAATGGTTAGACAAACTCTGATACATACATACCATGAAATACCACTCAACAATTAAAAACAATGAACTATTGATACAAACAACTTTAGATTGATCTCAAGGGCACTAAGTTGAGGGGAAAAGTCATTCTCAAAAGGTTACATATTGTGATTCCATTTATACAATACATTATTTGTGTGTGTATGTGTGTGTGTGTGTGTGTGTGTGTGTGTGTGTGTGTGTGGTACTGGGGATTGAACCCAGAGGCATTTTACCACCAAGCTATATGTCAGCCCTATTTTATTTTGAAACAGGGTCTCACTAGATTGCTGACACTGGCCTCAAAGCCTCCTGTCTCAGCCTCCCAAGTACTGGAATTACAGGCATGTGCCACCATGCCTGATTATACAACATTCTTGAAATGACATGGTTATAGAGATGAGAACAGATTGTTGACACGTACTGGGGGGAGATAAAGGGTGGAAAGGAGGTGTGGCTCTAAAAGGGCTATATGAGGGATGTTGCAATAATGGAAATGTTCTGTGTCTTAATTGTGGTCATTTTATGAACTTACATGGGTGATAACATTTCATAAAACACACATACATGCATATGTCAATTTTCTGGATTGACACTGTAGTGGAATTATACAAGATTTTACCACTGGAGGAAACCACATAAAGTGTACATGAAGTCTCCTGACATTTTCTGCATCTTCTTATGAATTCATAATTATTTCAAAATAAAAAGTTAAAACAAGAAAAGGCCATATAGTATTGTCTATTGCTGATTTCTCACCTGTCCCATTGACTTGTTATTTCTTACTCCAATAACACACTCTTTGATAAGCATAGCTTTACAGTAAGTTTCAAAACCAGATACAGGCTCTATAACTCTTTGCCTCTTTTTAAATATTTGCTGGAAACCCCAATATATATGTTTACCTGCCCCAACATCTGTGCAGTTTTGTTTTTTTCTGATGCCTTGCTCCATATATTTCATGTGCCCCAGGGTAGCTGAACTCTAATCTTTACATCCTCAACTCAATGAGACTGCCAAGTTTAATTGTCTCTTGAGCTTATTTGCCACCAGGCAAAGACTTGGGAAAGACTTAGGGATTAATTTCTCAGCTTCTTTTCTCCTGGGGATGATAATCATATGTTGACTATTGTTCAATACTTGCAAACAGTTTCCTTGTATACTTTATACAGTTTTGTGATTTTTATAACAGCCTTGGTCTTGTGTCATCCCTGGTAACTCCTTTCTGCTTCTTTTACATCTCAGTCCTTCATTTTAAAATGATTATCTAGAGCCGGGCGTGGTGGCGCACGCTTGTAATCCCAGCATTCGGGAGGCTGAGACCGGAGGATCCGGGTTCGCGGCCAGCCTCAGCTACCTAGTGAGGCACTCCGCAACTTAGTGAGACTCGGTTTCAAAATAAAGAATAAAAAAATAGGGCTGGGGGTGTAGCTCGGAGGTAGAATGCCGCTGGGTTCAATCACCAGTACTGCAAAAAAATTTTTAAAAAGATGATTATCTAGGAAGATTTAGGTCATAATATTTTCTGTTATATGGACCTGATAAAGCAAAAGAAACTTGGTGGAAGGAGATCACATTCGTGATTTTTGCAAGAAAGGACATAGAAAAGAATAATGGAGTCTTGACGGCATTCTTGTAACCTAACTGTACCTTGCCCTTTTAAGTTTTGATTGTTTCATTCCTTGAGTTCTTTGGGATACTTCATTATCTTCCCATAAATTTCTCTCTTTTGCCTATTAGTTTTGTGGAAGTTTTTTTTTTTCATTTTCAACTAATGAGTCCTAACTAACATCTTTTCATAACAAAACAACTATATAGGTGTTATAGTTAGATATAAAATGTCCCCTAAAGAGTTCATTTATTAATATTCAGGGTTGATATAATTGTGTCATGAGGGTTGTAATCCCAGAAATGGATAAATCCATTGTAATGGATTTACCTGGGTGGTACCTTGTAGGCCCGTAGGGTGTGGCTGAAGGAGGTGGTCCCTGGGGGTGCAGCCTTAGAGATTATATATATGGTTCCTCCTCCCTCAGGCCCACTCTCTTGCTTCCAGCCTCCATGATGTGTACACAGTCCATGTGCTCTCTCTGTTTCCATTTCCTGTCACCAGGCCCTGAGATCTGCAGGCCCTGGCCTCACATAGACTGAATCTGAAACCATAAGAAAATAAATCTTCTTTCCTCTAAAAGATTACAGCTGCAAGATTGCTGATGGATAATACAACAGGCTATTGAGTTTCTGCTGAATCACATCTCTGCTCAGACACAAATTAATACACTTTTTCAGCTTTTACTAAATCTTTGTACATCAATAGATGAGGAAAATTTTGCATGGCTTAAATGATTTCTGAAAACTATTAGCATTTATTTGTTTCTCTATAGTGTATATAGCAGATTTATAGTCATAGAGAAAAGACCCAGCCAAATTCCAAATTGTACTGTGTCCAGAATATTAATTTTCTGAATAAAAGTCACTACTTTTATTATAAATTCTCATCCTTTTCTTTCTTTTATTTATTAACTCTTTAAAAGATCACTAGCAATTGATTCTGTTAAAGTAAAATAAATTTGGTTTAAGGTTGTCTCTATATGTAGCATACTATAGACTAACTTAATGGGTAAAGAAATTGCAACCTAACTTGAGAGTATATTATTATAACAAGTGGCTGAATGTCAGCCAATCACAGCAGCCAAGCTTCAGCCAATCACAGTCTACAAACTTCTTAGACATTTTTAAAATAACACAGACACCAAGCTGTAATCAATCAGACTATTTTTGTATGTCATTTCCATTGTCTGTCTATACTTAATGCCTGCCCAGGTTGCTAGGTGGAGCTCTATGAACTTCTCCTGGTTCAAGATGTTGCCCAATTCACAAATTGTTTCTTTACTCAAATAAACTGCTAACTTCAATCTCTCTAAAGTTTTTTTTAACAGATTGACATCAGAAATGGGATTAAAACACACCTACTTGGAGCACTAAGTAATGAAGTGAAGGTATCTATGTGTTCATTGATTTCCAACTGCAACTGGAGTCAAGGGTGAAATCTTTCTTGGATTTGAGTTCTACAGATTTATGTTTTGAGATCTCCAACTTATATGAGCAATTTTTACTGGACTAGTTCCAGAATTGGATAGGATCCAATAATTAAGTGGATTGGATCCAGTTAGAGGCCTCAGACAGAACCCTTTTGAAAATAGGTTTCATCTTTCAAGGGAAGAGGGGCAGAGCAAGTTGGTGGAGCAAGACCCCCCAGCAGTTATCTCTCCAGAGAAATAGCAATTTGAACAACTATCTATACACAAAAATACTTTCATGAGAACTAAGGAAACCAAGTGAGAGATCATAGTGTCTGGTTTTAGTAGTTATATGGAAAAAACGTATTAAAGAAGGCAGGAAGGAAAGAATTGCCCATGACACCCCTACCCCAAGTCCAAGCAGCATAGAGCCTCCCATTTAGGGAAGAGAGAGATATTTAGACTTTTAACACAGGACTAGGCCTGCCTCAGTGAAACCCAGTACTGGGAAGAACCCCATGGTCACTGACCCTATACCAGTGCCCACAGACAGAGCCTCTAGACTTGCATTAGCCTCCACCACATCTCCCCCAACCTCCAACAGTACAGCATGGAGAAAGACTCCATCTGCTTGGAGTAGGACAGGGAAGTAAGCACCGGATGGTGCCTTAGAGCTGAGTGTCAAGCTCACCATCATAAAACACATCACTGGATAGAGCCCCTCGACCTGCTCTGGCACCAGGTGGAGACTAATAACCTAGTGGACTATATCATCATCTTTGACCAGCTGCAGAGGTCTTGTGTCATGAATAGACCACAACAGTAGGCAGGCCATAGTAGTGTGGGACTTGATTCTGCCCCTGCGCTGTGCTGGTTTTAGTGGACTATAGCCTTTAGGTGTGACTTAGTATCATGCTGGTGGGGGCAGCCATGGGACTGCCAACCCCATTTACTCTCTAACCCTGTGGCAGCACAATACATAAAGTAATTGTCCGTTTGAGGGGAAGACAGGGAAGCAGGCACATGTTGTTACTTTGGAGCCTACTTCAGTGGAGTCAGGAAGGTGGTCTAGGGGAAGGATACTAGACAGAGATCCAATGCTGGGCAGAATCCTGTGCTACCTGACCATAGGCCAGTGACTGTGGTCTGTGTCTCAGTGATGAGGCATCTGAGTCCACCTCAGCCTACCTTAGGGAGAGATACCTTTTTCAAGATATTTCCATAGTCCATCCTGAACAACATACCAACTGTGGATTTGTGGAAAACGTAGGCCTGAGCTCCCTCTAGATGCTAAAACTGTGGCAATACACCAACAATGACCTCACAGCAAACCTGGACTTAGGGAACTATCTAGTGCTAAAATAATGAAAGCAATCACAGGCTCAGAGAAAATAGTAGATTGCTTAGAATTTCTAGAAGAACAGACACAATGCCAGTTATGAACACTAGAATAAATACCTAATCCTTCAATATGCAGATGTTGTCACACACCAACAAGTATAGGTACTTTCAAGGAATCATGAACTCACTGAACAGACAAAATATGGGACCATAAATTGGCCATATTGCAACTATCTATGCAAATTCTCAGGCAGAGTATTCAAAATAGGCTCCAAAACTAAACTTTATGATTCAGTAATCTCACTATTGGATATATATCAAAGGAAATTAAATCAGCATATAAAAAGTTACCTGTTCATTATAGCACTATCCATAATAGCTAAGATGTGGAATCAACTGAGGTGTTCATCTGTTGACAATATCTATCAGATGAATGAACAAAGAAAGTACAGTATCTAGGCCAGGTGTGGTGATGCATGTCTGTAATACCAGTACTTGGGAGGCTGACACAGGAGGATTGTAGGTTCAAGGACAGCCTCAGCAACTTAGAGAGTCCCTTAGCAACTTAATGAGACCCTGCTTCAAAATAAAAATTAAAACAGGTCTGGGGGATTGGCTCAGAGGTAAAATGTCCCTGGGTTCAATCCCTAGTACCAAGAAAGAAGAAAAGAAGAAGGAAGGAAGGAAGGTATTTATCCATAGGAGAATATTATTCAGCCACAAGAACATATAGAATTCTGTCATTGTAACAACATGAATGTTAAGTGAAATAAACCAGATGCAGAAAGACAAATACTATATGATCTCACTCACATATGGAATGTAAAAAAGTTAATCTCATAATAGAAGTTGAGAGTAGATTAATAGTTTCCAGAAGCTGGGAAAAATAGGGTAGAGAAGGATGGGAAAAGGTTAGTCAATGGGTATTAATTTACAGTTAGATAGAAGTAAGTTCTGATGTGCTATTGAACAATAGTGTGACTATAGATAATAATAGCATACTGTATATTTCAAAAAGCTAGAAGGAAGGAGTTTGTTTCACCACAAAGAAATAATAAATATTTGAGGAAATAGTCTGAGTTGAACATTATACAACACATACATATATGGAAACATCAATGGAATTCTACTCAACAATAAAGAAGAACAAAATTATGTCATTTTCAGGAAAATAGGTGGACCTGGTTAACATTATGTTAATTGAGATTGGCCAGTCACAGAAAGTGAAGGGTCATATGTTTTCACTCATATGTAGAAGCTAGGGAGTAATCAGGATACCAGAGGGACTTCAGAGAATGGAGGAGAAACTTCAGTGGAGCCAGGGAGGTGGTCTAGGGTAAGGGGGTGGGGAGAAGAAGGCTCAATGAAGGACTGACTCACTTCATTGACATTATGTGCCTATGTAAGAATGTTAATCTCAATACCCTGTATGGGGAAGGGGGGGAGGAGATGGGGATGGGAATGGGGAAGGAGCTAGGGGAAAGCCCACCAAGTGCTGTGTGTGTGGATATCACTATCACTATCAACTACATTATCATGTGAGACTCTAATACACCAATAAAAGTATAAAAATAAAGATGATACCCCATATTTATAATTTTATATAAAGTTAAATAATTAAAATTAAATAATACAAAAGAAATAGGTTCTTCCAGATCTGAGGAATCTGGGACTTCTCTAAGACACTGCATAGCTTCATGTACAAAGATTATGGGCCTAGAATCGGTGTATTGTTTTTTAATCTGTGTATTGTTCTTTAATCTTACTAAGATTTATGTTGGCCATCATGGGAAAGTTTTAACCTTGATAAAATTGTTCAGTTCCATAGTGCATTAGAAAAGAGAGGATCCTAAACACCTCAGAAGAAAAGGTATGCACTTTTATTGGTACAAAGGCTTCCAAAAGACTAAATGAATAAAAAGTTACTTCTCTAAGACTTCTAACAAAAGGCAAACAGGCACATGACTTTATGGCTACAAAAGTATAGAGACCAAGAGGACTTCCTTGTACATGTTTTAGACCAAAACCAGGATGTATCAAACTGAAGACTACCTTCATACTAGACTGTGAGGTCACTGGAAAAGAAATTGTCTACTTTTACACCAGTCATCTGACAGATCCTCTTCTTTAGGCCTGGACTATTTCCCCAATAGAGAAAGTCCCCAACAACTTCACTCTAAGAACAATAATCAACAAATCCCTCAGAGAAAAGTAATATTTCATTGGTAGGGATTTAAAAGTAAACAGATGTACGATAAAATATTTTCTCATGTAAAAGGCTTCATTCTTGTACCTGAAGGTTTTAAATTCTTATCATTAAGAATGGAAAGTTGACAGCCGGGCGTGGTGGCGCACGCTTGTAATCCCAGCATTCGGGAGGCTGAGACTGGAGGATCCGGGTTCGCGGCCAGCCTCAGCTACCTAGTGAGGCACTCCGCAACTTAGTGAGACTCGGTTTCAAAATAAAGAATAAAAAATAGGGCTGGGGGTATAGCTCGGAGGTAGAATGCCCCTGAGTTCAATCCCCAGT